>OU015490.1:144545898-144753398 GCA_907164885.2 Dolomedes plantarius
CTGGCTGTTCGGCAAGATATTCGTAGTTTTTTTTTTTAAAGAATGTAACTGTGATCACTGCAACCACTGTCTGGATTATTGGTTTTTTTAAAGGTATATAGTACACAATACGTCTTTCATATTAATTCATTTTTTAGTTACTTCATTTAATGTGATTCGCATATAAATTAGAAATGGAGTTTCGTGTACGAAAATTAGCTTTAATTTTAATGTTTTAGGAGAATTATGATAAAACTATCATCAATTCTATATATCGAAATTTCTATATATCGAATTTTTTTCCGGCATTTTGCTACTTCGATATATGGAGGTTCGACTGTATATATATATATATATATATATATATATATATATATATATATATATATACATACATATATATTATATATATATATATATATATATATATATATATATATATATATATATATATACATACATATATATTATACATACATATATATATATATATATATATATACATATAATATTAAAACTAGTAATTTCTTAATTCAACAATCTTAACATTTAAAAACTATTAATTCCTCACTTTACTATTCCAAATTACAAACCCTTTTTTAATTCCTTGAAACAGGTAATTCCCTTTGGGCATTCGCGTTAAATTCCATTTTAAAAACTAACATTATTCTAAATTCCCTGCGGCGTTTGAAACTAATTTCACTTTTGATTCTAAGTTCTAATAACCTCGAGAGAAAATATTAAATGGCTGCCTGTTGATTCGAAAACTAAACTTGCGTGGCGTGGGTAGAAAATTAAACGCTTTAGCGCATTTGTCACGCCTTTTCCTAACTTTTAACCAATTAAACCTTACTATGATCACATGACGAGATAAGTTTATATAAGGTTTGGGATCACGTAAATGCACGCTTTTTGGATCATGTAACTGCGTTGAATAGACGTAATAAAGTCTTTTCCGTAAGAAGCCGAGTGCGTCGTTTTGATATGGAGTGAATTGTAATATTAATATCTTCTTCTCACCGTGACATGGGAGATTTCGATATCTATTGGGCCAGTGTCAGTCTCCCATGTTACAAAAGTCGGCGAGGATTCGAACCTCTGCCGTGAACACCCCAAGGATATTCCAAGTTTTTTTTTTCTTTCTTCTAACGACGAGGATTCTTCAACTGACGGAGGAGGTTCGCTTGTTTTTTTTCTACCGGCGTCGAAGCGTGCAGTGCTGAGGCGAAAGTTTTTCTCTCCTTTTTTCAACAAAAATGATGGCAATAAAAGGGTTCCAATAGGTCATAGTACTTTTGCATGGATTCTTCTGCCAAGACGTCATCGTAAGGATTTTCTGCAGCACGGTGTTTTTAAGCTCATTTTCCCAAATTTTCATGAAATATAATTAAACTGTCTTCATTCGTGCAACCGTATGCAGAGTTGGGACAACATTCCTGTGAATTTTAGTCGGGTTTTTTTTTTCTTCTCTTCTCTCTCCAATGCACACAGGAGTGCATTCATTACGGACTGTGACTGGAACTGGATATTTCTGCTACTACACGACCACTCTACAAGTTTTCTGTGTCTTCTAAAAAGTGCGTAATCCCCACCATTCAAAAATCATCGATGTGTTCTTGTGTGTGAATTTAATTAAGCCGGTATGCAAGCCCTAGCGCTGTACCGTGAAAAAATAAAAATAAAAATTTGTGCAACCGAGAATTTTACAGTAACAAGACAAGCATCACATGACCAGGTTGTATGTCTCCCATCATAAACTTTTTAAAATTGTTTAGTAAACTATGATTGTATGATATTATATTCTTGTTTTAAAATTGAAATATGATTGTGATATTGTGTTAAACTTATAAGATGGAAGATAAAACTATAAAGACAGAAATTCAGGGGGAAAAAACAACAACAACAAATGATAAAATTGAGACAGAATGCAAGGACCATTTTCAACTTGAAAATGTAGAGAGGGAATTCAGAGATTTTATTCCTTTTGACCCAGAGGGGGGAATGAAACTACAAAAATGGCTTGCCTATATTGAGCAGAAATTTTCCCAAGCAAATGTTCCAAATGAACAAAAGATAAAAAATATTTCAAAATTTCTCAGAGGGAAGGCTCTAACAGTTTTTGTAAACACTTGCCTAGACATCCAAGATTGGACAGAATTAAAAGACACTTTGCAAGAATTATTCTTTGAGGCAGATAGCGTGGAATTCTCTGAATTTTCCAATTTGAAATTTGAATATAATGATGACTTAACCAAATATTTTCATAAAAAAATTGATGTAGGAAAGAGATTGGGGTTATCACAGAAATTAATACTAGAAGGCCTAACACAAGGCCTAAATGCTCAAATGAGAATGACCATAGCTGCAAATCCTCCTCAAACCACAACAGAATGGATAGTGTTGGCTAATAAGCTAATCAAAATAAATAATGAAGGAAACAAAACTAATCAAGGGGATCGGGATAACTTTTTTAACACTAGATTTGAAAATAGGAACCAATTACGACAGAATTATTACAACCAACCTCAAGTTAGGATGAATTATAGCCCACCTCACCAATTTAGACAAAATTACTCTTCCCAGCCTCAATTTAGACCTAATAATAATCAACAAACTCAGTTTAGACCTAATTATAGTCAGCAGCAACAATTCAGACAATGGCAATCCAGAGATCAAAGGTTGAATAGAAATTTTGCACCCAATCCCAATAACCAAATTAATCACCACCAACAATATGCAGACTTACCATCTAGACCCTGTCGAAAATGTTCTAACTTTGGCATAAGTAATGCTTATCATTGGGAACAAACTTGCTCTATTAATGACAGATTTGATAAGATGTCGGTGTCAGACAATAAACATCATTATGAGGAACCTGAATTTGAAAGAGATCAGGCGCCAGAATGACAATTACTGTCATTGAGGGGAAACATTATCAGAAATAATAGGGTTGACAAAACAAAAAGACTATATGAAAATGAGAAACAGAATTTTTTAAATTGTGTGATTGACACTGCTTCGACTATTAGTCTGATGTCACAAAAACTGGTCAAGCAATGTCAACTGAAATGTTATTCAAGTTCTCCAATTAAGGTCAGGCAAGCTGAGGGTGAAATCTTAATTACAACTAAATGTGTATTAACTTTGATAATAGGGAAAATAATTAGAAACATTTCTGCATATGTTTTGGACAATGACTTGCCTTATCTTATTCTGGGACTTCCAGAGTGTAAAGAGTTTAAATTAGTAATTGATTGTAACCAATTGTGTGTGTATCAAAATAGAATTTCTTTGAAAATGGTTAATATTTGTGAGATAAGTAAAATTTCATTACACCTACAAAATAAATGTGATAATAAGCATGTGGATAATGATAGTAAGGGTCATGAAATTGAAGTTTCTGATATGTTTAACCCTTATGAAGAAAATTCGCAGAAAGAAAATGATATTTTCTGTATTGATTATGATGTAAATGACAATTTTAATGAAAGCTCTGGTGGAATCAAAGCAGAAAGTAATCCAAATTATGAAAATGTTGACATTAATGATCAAATCAAAAATTTAGATGTTGATAGGGAATTAAAGAATTTATTCCACAAAAATAATAGACTGTTTTCAACTAACAAATATGACATAGGCAAAATAAGGATGGAACCCCAAAGAATAATCCTAAATTCTGATTTACCAGTGAGTCTAAGAGCATACAGGACTTCGCCAACTGAGGAAAAAGAGATCAGGACCCAAATTAAAAATTTGTTAGAAGCAGGAATCATAAAAGAATCACATAGTTCATACTCAAGTCCTGTGACTTTGGCAAGAAAGCGAAATGAGGGAAAAACTAGACTTTGTATTGATTTCAGAAAACTAAATTTAATTACTAAGACAGATGCAGAACCCTTACCCAGAATTGATGATATTCTAGATAAATTAAGCAGAGCTAATTACTTTTCAACTTTAGACCTTACCTCAGGGTATTGGCATGTACCCGTCCACCCAAAAGATACTGAGAAATTGGCATTTGCCACTACTTTTGGCTTATACGAATGACTAAGACTCCCATTTGGTTTAAAGAACGCCCCTGCAATATTCAATAGGACTATCAGGAGAATTTTAGATAAATATAAAGTTAACTTTGCATGCCACTATTTCGATGATATTATAATTTTTTCAGACTCCAAAGAACAACACCTTGAACATTTAGAGATACTATTTAACATTTTCAAAAAAGAGAATATCAAGTTAAAATTAACTAAATGTACTTTTCTGCTACAACAAATTAATTTTCTTGGATATAATGTAACAAATGAGAAAATTGCCCCAGACAACATTAACATTGAAAAGATAAAGTGTTTGAAACCACCAACTAATGTAAAAGAACTCCAAAGATTCTTGGACACAATAAATGTGTATAATAAGTTTATTCCAAAATATGCAAAAGTAAGACAGCCATTAAATACATTATTGAAAAAGGGAGTAAAATGGGGATGGTCAGACAAGTGCCAAGAAGCTTTTGAGGATCTTAAGAATTTATTGATTTGTAAACCAATATTGCAATTGTATGATGTAAAAAAAGACTGTCATTTATTTGTGGATGCTAGTAAACATCAGGTTGGAGCTGTTTTAAAACAGCCAGGTGAAGATGGGGTGTTGCATCCCATAGCATATCACTCTCGTGTATTAAAGGACTATGAGGCAAACTATTCTATTACTGAACTTGAGTGTTTGGCAATTGTGGACAGTTTAGACAGGTACTATCACTATCTCCACGGGAAAAAGTTCACAATTCACACAGACCATGCTGCCTTAGTTTGGCTTAAAAATGTGAAAAATCTTCGAGGTCGACTCTTTCGCTGGTCATTAAAACTAAGTATGTTCGACTATGAAATTAAATACCAGAAGGGAACTGCAAATATTGAAGCTGACATGCTTTCAAGGAACCCTATTATAGAACCTAAAACCCAAATAAATCATTTAATTGGACTAGGAAAAATTGTAGAATTTCAAAATAAAGACGATGTACAGGGACTTAAATATAAAAAACTAAATGATGTAATCTACATGAGAAAGAAAGGATTTTTAAAAATTGTAGTACCATTTTCATTAAGGTTAGAAATTTTAAAAAGAGCCCACGAGGACTATGGACACCCTGGAATAAATAAAACAATGCAATTACTTACAACCCAATATTATTGGCCCAAAATCAATGAGGACATTAGTAATTATGTTAAACATTGCCATACTTGTCAATTAAACAAAAAGAAAAGACAGAAAGGGTTTGAATTGCTGCAAGAAGTACCTCCGACAGACCAACCCTTTGAGTGCTTAAATTTAGACACAGTAGGCGGATTTAATTACTATAATTCCACAAAGAAATATTTACATTTGATAATTGACCATGCAACGAGTTATATTTGGGCTTTTCCATCAAAAAGCGTAACTACTGAAACTTATACGAATTGCTTAAAACAAATATTCCAAATTCAAACACCAAAAAAAATGCTAACCGACAGAAATGCAGCTTTTACATGTTCAAAATTTAGAAGATTTTTAGAGCATAATAATGTGCAACAATTACTTACCTCGAGTCATCATCCACAAACGAATGGAAAGGTAGAGAGGGTAAATCAAACAATAATTACTAGATTAAGGTGCAAAGTACATAACTCAACAAGCAAAACTCCTTGGACAACCCTATTAAATGAAGTAATTAATGAATACAATCATACGCCTCATTCAGTTACCCAAATGACCCCAGCTTACCTACTTTTTGGAATATTACCTTATGAATCTCATGTTAAAAAACAAGATTTTTATCCTCAGGTAGACGAGGCGAGAAAATTAGCTAAAGAAAGGACAATTAATTACCATAATAGGAATAAAGTAAAATATGATGCACGTTTTGTAGAATCTAAATTTAATGTTGGAGATTTAGTGTTGTTCGAAGAATTTCACTACCCTAATACAAGAAAATTAAGCTCACCCTATTCTGGACCTTACACTATTCTAAAACAAATGTCAAAAGTTAATTATGAAATTGATAGACCAAACTTTCACACTAAACGAGATTCTGAAATTGTCCATGCTTGCAGATTGAGATATTATAATGCACCAGAGAACTTAAAACTACACCACGAATAATGACAAACATTAGATCCATTTTTCTTTCTTTTCTATGTGATGCTTAACATCATTATATTTTTTTTAATTGATATAATTAATTATGTGTTGTCCTACTAAAGATATATAATAAATAAAATAAAAAAATAAATAAATAAATAAAAAAAACTGTCTAACTTAAACTTTCTTCTTAAGAATACTATTATATGTGAATTTTTTTTTGTATCTCAATTTAAACACCGACTATGACAACTCTACTTCTTTAGTAAATTTTCTATTTCTTGAAAAACACTTTCCTATCACCCACCTCTAGAAGCGCGTTGGATGTCGTCCCAACTGTTTAAGATCTTATTAATTTTTTTTGCTATTTGTTTTTAATTCATCAACTCAGTCACTTAAAGTGCTGAAGATCATATGCTTGAGTAATGACTAAAACAGGGCTGGGATGGCCACTCCTTTTGTCCTCCCATTTCTATATATTATACTCCCACAGGTATGACAACTGCACCTTTTCCTTTTTCTCCATCTTTGTACTATACAAGATGCTGTTTTTCAACGCAGTCATATTCTGTCGGAGATTCACGGTTAGTCCACTGTACGGCTAAAAAGACTCTTCCTCCTTATTAGTCAGAGAACAATATGGAGAAAGAAAACCCACTTGTTACACAAACATAAACACAACCCTCACTACTTAGAGGTAGAATTAAAGAATTTGAGACTAAGAGTTGGGGAACACACATACAACAAGGTACCTTCAAAACAAGGAAATGGATCCACATAAACTTATAATAAATGTACAAAAATGAATAGTAGATAAATAATTTGAAAATAAAGTGAAAAGTATTGAGAATTAATAAATAAAGTTAGAATAAATATGAATAAGTATAATTAAAGAATATTGAATAGAATTTTGGAATGAATAAATATTGTCGAAATAAAATGAATATAAGAAATGATGAAATGAGAATAATAAGAAATATAAAAGATATTAAAAAGAGATTTTTGTTGATAATAAGTAATATTGAAATAAAGGAGATAATGGATATTAAGAAAAAATAGTGAGATAAATAAAGATATGAAAACTAGATAAAATGAATCAGAATTGATATACTGAGAACTTGTACACGATTGAGTTATTTGAAAAATAAAATATGTTCTGTAATTTTTATATACAATCTATATATTTGAAATGTGATTTTTATTGAAAGTGTGATTTTTATTATAAACTGTGATTTTTATTATGTAACTAAAGAACTAACTTTCTTTATATGTAAACAAGTCGAGATAATGTGATGTTTATGTATTCTACGTTTGTGAAGCAGAAATAACACAGCACTAAAAAGACTGTGATTTTTTTTTAAAATAACCAACTACAAAGGACTAATTTTTTTTAAAATTTAACCCCCTGTGATTTTTTTTGTGTATTCTGCCCTTGCGAGATGATAGGTCACAGAACCTATCGAACTGTGATTTTTTTTTGTACTTTTCTCAAGCAACATACTGTAGCTAACATAACAAGGACAGTGAGCTATAAGCTACCATGTGTACCTTACAAACTTTTTGGACTCATCCCAATGTTGTGAGAGTTGAGAAGGAAAGTACAATAACTTCAAATTATTATTGTCATGTTCTATTCCATTAACTTAACATTTTTTTTTTGGTTGATGTTGATATTTTCATTGTTATATTCTATTATTTGTGTGAGTCGACTCAAGTTAGTTTTTTTGTATTTAGTTAAATTTAATTGATTTTTTTTTCTGAGATTTTGTTGTGTGGGGAGACGTCCCTATTCAACAGGTTTCAAATACATACTTATGTAGAATCTTCAATTTAATATTATGTGTCCTTCTTTTTAGTGATTTTATATATATTTTTCAGTAAATTTGATAATGTTGCTATGTCAGCTTATCACGTGATCTTTAAAAATTTTTTTTTTGCAATTTAACTTTAATTGAACTTGATACGTTAACTTATTCCAAATTTTTTAATGCCCATTCTTCTCACTCATCTGAGTGAGTCTGCCCTCCAATGCAGGCATTGTAGGTCAGCCTCTTCTCGGACGGGGGGGGGGGATATTCTATAATATTAAAAACTAGTAATTTCTTAATTCAACAATTTTAACATTTAAAAACTATTAATTCCTCACTTTACTATTCCAAATTACAAACCCTTTTTCAATTCCTTGAAACAGGTAATTCCCTTTGGGCATTCGCGTTAAATTCCATTTTAAAAACTAACATTATTCTAAATTCCCTGCGGCGTTTGAAACTAATTTCACTTTTGATTCTAAGTTCTAATAACCTCGACAGAAAATATTAAATGGCTGCCTGTTGATTCGAAAACTAAAGTTGCGTGGCGGCACTAGAGAGTAAATCAGTTCTGCGCATCAATACTAACTTTTAACCAATCAGCTATTAAGACACACCCGTCTGTCACGTGATGAGATGAACCTTTAAAACTATCTGATGTCTAAAATTAGACACACTCTGTAAGAATCGGTCTGTCATATAATCCCGGGCGGACGACTTGGAAAACTTAATAAAATGCTTTAGATTCAATTACGTATCTGTGGTTCCTGTGTCTGCGTTGGGAGTCTTTGCGGGAAAATGCTCGGTTTGTCATCATGTGTATCGGCGACATCATCCACTCTGGCCTATTATTTGTTCCTCCACGTCGCCTATATTTCATACATACATATATATATATATATATATATATATATATATATATATACATACATATATATATATATACATATATATGTATATGTATATATATATGTATGTATATATACAGAGGCTGTTCACACATTTTTTAGACGATGTATATTGTATTCACATAACTAAATTACATAAATTTCTTGTGTTTTAAATGATCTATTTGACATCTCTTATTCTGAACTATCTTTCGACACCGCAATTTCCAGGATAATAATGCCTTTTGAAGTGTCAGAAGAGGTATTCTATCCCATTCCTACTGAACAGCTTTCCAGAGTCCTGTAAGGGTTTTGGGACGACCTTTGGATAATGCAGATTTTAAAAGTCCGAAAGCACAAAAATCCATAGGTGATACATCGGGAGATTTAGTAGGGATATCAGTGAAGGGTATGGCCTTGATACCAGTTTTTTGTTCTATTTCTTTTAGGAAATTTACAGTGGATTTTGATGTGTGACTGCTAGCTTTGTTCTGATGGAGTCTCACAGATTGATGGCACTGTGGGTAAAGCGATGGTATTCCATTCAGAAAAATTAGCGATAAAATATGTTCCTTATAGTATTTGGAGTTAATCTTGGCCTTTTTTTCCACTCTGTTTATTTTTAACTTGCCATTATAAGAAAAAACAGCAACAATCATGAATCCCTTAGAAAAACTTTCTTTCGACTCTTTGAACCATGTACTTAAATTTTTTTCTCCCCTTTTATGATAATAAATGGCTCTTATTTTGTTGCAATCATTTAAATACACCCATGATTCATCTATTGTGACAATTTTTTTCCATTTTTCTTTGGATAAGTGTTTCTCATATAGAATTCTGCAGCGTGTCCTGCGTTCAGCGATATGATTTGGAAGAAGACGATGCACATTGCGTTTTTTCGCTTTCTTAAGATTTAAATCCACGTTTATAATTTTGTTTACAGTGGACACCGAGCATTTTAATGATTTTGCAACTGTCCTTTGACTAGGGGGATTTTCTTTTAACATTAAACAAAGTACCTTTGCAATAGTCGAAGGTGTCCGTTTTTTCCTTGGATACTTGTTTGGAATTTTTGTCCCACTTGAGGCTCCAATTTGACGTTTTTTCCCTGTCTTGTTGACGATATTACCTATCGACGCTTTAGATATCACAAAACCATGACTCTCACATCGTTTTTGGATAACGGAGAATGCATATTTCTCTTCGGAAAGAGCATAAATGTAGCCTTCGAACCACTGCTTTGTTAAAAACGCCATTTTGAATAAAAACAAAACTTTCAAGCCGCAGATTATAATTTTGACTTTTAAAAACATAGTACAATTGCAATTATTTCTTTTGCAGCAAACGATTTTTTATTACCGCTTACCAAAATCGTCTAAAAAATGTGCGAACAGCCTCTGTATATATATATATATATATATATATGTATATATATATATATATATATATATACAGTGGACGCTCGTTAATTTGAACTCGGTTAATTCGAACTTTCAGTTAATTTGAACTAATCCAATGTCAATGCAAAATAAGTCAAGGCAAAATATCCACTGTATCTTAAGTCAAGGCAAAATATTTCTTATCAAACTGTATGTGGCCAAAGCTCTGATGTAAACGAAGACGTTTGCACTAATTTCGGTAGGAAACTCCCAGGGCTTTTTCTCTACCCACCTGCCGAAAGATATTTTTAATGCGGCCATAATGTACAAAGCCATAATGGACACTATTAAAACTCTGAAAGCATTTATTCAGATGGAACCTTCCTATGAAAATGAATTGAAATGTTTACTTCAAATCGAGAAGCTGGCTGAACAATGTAGGCATCATAAACAGAACCAAACATCCATTTTACAGATTTTCCCCAAAGTGTAATTCATATTTTTAATAAAAGTTTACTTAGTATCTTCTGCTTCATTTTATGATTAAGGCAAGTCTGTATTGCTTTTTAATATGTTAAACTTTAGATAACATAGTATAATATATTTTCTGGGGTTATACATACTAGGAAAGATTCTTCTTCAGTGATACACATTTAAAGTTATATATTTTCTCTTAACATCGGATAATTAGAACTTTTTTCTGAGAACCTTCGAGTTCGAATTAACGAGCGTCCACTGTATATATATATATATATATATATATATATACAGTAACCACCTTTTATAGTGATCAGTGGCTATAAGAATCAACCGTTTATAAGAATGAATATTGCAAAAACAAAATCAAATGTATTATTTCCATGTTAAAATTTTCGGCTTAAAGAATCAATCCACCAGTTTTAAGAATCATCTTACACTCTTCGCTTACCTTTCATTTTTCCAAAACAGCCACTTAAACCCAAAAAAGGCACTAAGTACTTTCTCTATTTTTTTAAAAGAAAGACTGATAAGATTGGATGGAATACAGTCGTAAAATGCATTCCTTTCTTTGTTAGACAAAATATAATAGTTTCCCCTTAAACGCTTTAGCTAAAAACTGTCCAATTAGCTTGACCCAAGAGCATCTTTACCTGTCCGGGTACGATTTCAATTTTCTTCACTGACAAACAAAGACAGGCACTCTTTTTTCCCACCTCCCACATCCTGGTTTCGGCTTCCTGGACACTGAAACACATAAATCTTTGGCGAAGTGTCCACTATCACTTAGAAAAACGTGACATTAGTAGATTCAGCACATTATCAAACCATGAAATGTAAGGTAGAAGGTGAATCTTCGTCTGAGACTATTGATATTGAAAGAGGTATAAACAGACTCCTGAAAACTTCATTACATCAAACTACCATAGAAAACTTTTTCTTGCACTCTTCCTGTAGTTGAAATGTTAAAACTGTTAAGCAGGTATGTTATAACGAATATTGAATTTTTTTTCTTCTCTTACTATAATCATGTGTATCTACTTATAGGTCTAGAAATTAAGTTGTATTTTTAAAATTATAAAAAATAATTTTATTAAAAGATAATTAACGTAAATTTAATGGTATTTTATGGTAAATTATCTCATATGTGGTAGATTATCTCATGTATATATAGGTGTGTGTGTGTGCCTGTCCAAAAACCTAAATTTCGGCTATAAGAATCAACCGCCTATAAGAATCAAAAACAGTAATAATATACGTGATTCTTATAAGCGGAAATCACTGTATATATATATATATATATATATATATATATATATATATATATATATATATATATATATATATATATATATATATATATATGTATATATATGTATATATATATATATATATATATATATATATATATATATATATATATATATATATATATATATATATATGTATGTATATATATGTATATATAAAACACATCGAAACTTTAAATGACACGAATCTCATTTCAAGTTCCATCACAGTTTCAGTCAGTCCCTGCGAAATCCAGACACAAATCACGAAGTGACATAATCCGATTTTCTTTTTCTCCCGAATCTAGGTTTCAGGGCCAAGGACGAAAGTATTTTTTTTTTATCCTTTTTAAAACAAAATTTGACAAAGATTCACGCTTTATTGTGAAGACTGAACAATAGCGAAAGGCGAACAAAAGGAATGTCGATTTGCTTACGAAAACGACATAAAAGAGGACAAAAATTGCGCGACGACCATATTGTTTTAAGATGTTGTTATGCTTTTGCTGGCATTCTGCACAAAAAAAATCTAAAAAAAAACCGAGATTCTTTCTCACATATGTGTTACATAAACTCATTTGATTTTCGCTGCGTGGGAATACAGAATTTGAATTCGAAATTAAGACACAGTTAAGGAGTAAAGTTTAGGTTTCTGGCGGATCGCAGTTAAGAATAAACTGTAAATAACAATAATCTATCAGCTATAATCGAAGTTCATTGAACGTTTCAGTAAAAATCAGTCAATTTCATTCATTTAATATAGTAGAAATTTATACGAAAGTTCTATCTTTTAAGTCCCCCGCCTCAAAATAAAGCAAACACACACACACACATATATATATATATAATATATATATATATATATATATATATATATAATATATATATATATATATATATATATATATATATATATATATATATATATATATACACCCACACACACTGAAGAGCCAGAAAAACTGAGATTCGTGTCACCTGCTTAATATCGTATAGGATCCCCAAGAGCACGCAGAAGTGCTGCAACTCGACGTGGCATGGACTTGACTAATGTCTGAAAGTATCCCGGAGGCAATTCACACCATGAATCCGGCAGGGCAGTCCACAAATCCATTGGAGTGCGAGGGGATGAAGATCACTTCTGAACAACACGTTCCAAGGCATTATATACCCGTATATATATATATATATATATATATATATATATATATATATATATATATATATATACAGTGGAATCTCGATCTACCGTTCCTCGAATCATCGTTTTCCCGTATGTGTCGTTTATATCACCCAGTCCCGACTATCATATTGCTTCGTTATGTTTCCGAATCTATCGTTTTCCCGCATTTATCGTTCAGTTCAGTCGGTTCCTTGAAAAAAGATAGATCGAGATTCCACTGTATATATATATTATATTGTGATTATTAATTATTATAAATTTTTAAAACTCTTGAGTTTTTATATGTAATCAAAGTCAAGGAAATAGGTTCAAAACAGTACATCTGAAATGCAAAGAACCAGAATAAAGTAAGTTTCCTTAAAAACGGGGCAGGAGTTAAAGATCAGTTGGTTTAGAGAGCTACGATGAACTGTTGCTATACAAGAAGGAATTAAAGATTTTACTCACAGTGAGCTATAAATTTGGTGATTTTTTAGGAGAGTCAAAAGGTGTCATCTTCTTATCCTCCTAGTGCAATGTTCGCCAGATTTGGCAGAAAAATGCCCTAAGGTGCTGATAGTTAATGTAGAAACTACAGCAACTTTTTTTCATATATCAACATGCATATTCATCATTTGTACGATAGATGATTCCTTTATAATTTCACTGCTGCCATATACCAGCTGAATGAAGAACCTTATATTTAATGCAAAACAGTTTTATTCTGCGCAAAATAAACCTAGTTCATGGCCGGTTTAAAGGAACGGAAAATGCTCGGGTACTTTTTAAAAAATGGCTGATTAACCAAAAATGTCTCCAAAAATCAATCTCATAGAGCTCAGACATTTCACTTCTCAAAATAAGTTGACATGATTCTATTGTGATTCTTCATTTATCAAATACATGAATAGATTGACAAAGGTATCTCACAATCAACCTTCATAACCTTTGAATCGTCGAATGATGACCAATCTAGGATGACAAACGGGCTGACGTTCAGTACCAGAGCCTGTGTGTTCACAGGACGCTGTTGGCATGGGTGTTTGTAACTTTTATTTCCCCTGACGTGGCATCACTTCTCGTTTCGCAATCCATAGTTTTTGGAAAATTTTTTTGGTTAACTTATCTTGAGTCGAAAAAATGTTCTTACCTCTACAAAGAACTGTAACTTCTCCCAACAAAATAGGTCTAATGGTTTTCCCGGCTTAATAAGCCCTGGTGCAGTGAACGAAAACCGTAACACTCTAAAACATGTGACATCACTTATCACTTCATGATCCCTAGTTTTGGGGAAAATTTTTGGTTAACTTATCTTGCGCCAAAAAAAATGTTCTTACCTCTACAAAGAACTGTATCTTCTCCCAACAAAATAGGTCTATTGGTTTTCTCGGCCTAATAAGCCCTGGTGCAGTGAACGAAGATCGTAACACTCTAAAACAACCAAACATAATCAATGAGAAATTATGAGCAAGGGGGTTACATTTTGTCTAGTTATATGTATAATTATTTGAATTACTAGTAACGAATAATTAACATCCCATACCAGAATAAATATTTATTGGTACAAAACTATGTAATGAAAAAATTGATCAAAGCTAATCTAAAACCTTAGCCTGACAGATCCTTTGAATAGTTCAAGCAGTCTAAATAAGCAAAAAACAAAACGAAGGTAGTCAACCCACTTATGAAAGCACCGACTCCAGACGAATAAATGAAAGTCTGATAATTGACTTTCCAATAAATTCCTCGGGTAGATTTGGAAATACCAAATTACCAAATTCCGTCCCGCGACGCCAACACGCGGTTATAAAAATGGGATTTATAGACTAAATCTACCATCTGCATCCCCGACGTCTACTTTTCTGTGGTCTTAGGGCGAGTGTGTCCGCAATTAAGGGCTATCATCGAAGTATTTCGTAGCAATTAGCGATTTTACTCAATAAATAATCATAATTGATCTGTGTCTTACAACAAGGTAGACAGATTTTTCATTCAGTCTCTAATATAGAAAAAGGATAGCAGTGGTTGAGTTACTTAAAAGCGTAAAATCTTGTTCAAGGAGTGGATTGTTAAAAGAAATGATTTCTGAGGCAGAAATATCTACTTGAGGCAAATTAATGAGTTAAACTGCAGTGCACGATCATTTTGATACAACAAAATTTCAAAAAACGTATAAAGTCAGACTCTAAGGATTTTTTTCATATAACTAACTGCCTTGGATAAAAAAATTTATAAGCGAGTTTTGAAAAAAAATCTTCACAAAATATTTATGTAATGGGAAAAATATCTATATTTTATAGTTACATCAATACTTAATTTAAAATTATTTTTCTGTGATGTTTTGCCTTATTTTTAAGTAAGTTATTGAAAGTTTCATGTTTCCTTTTCTATCGCAGTTTTTGCCAAATCTACCGGAATTGCCCCATAATGCTTCGAAATAAAAAAGTCAGTGCATCCAAAATTTAAAACTGCCTAGACCTTCTTTAATCAGTCTGGTTACACAATTTTATTTGGACTTTTTCACATAGGTAAGGTTATGAAAAAATTCGAGTCAGTATCAGTATTACACCAAAAAGAAAGCCTATTTAGAACTCTATTAAATATATCACTTCCCTCTATTAAATATATCAAATACTAGATAAAAGCCCGTCAAAATGACGGGGGAAAAAAGTAAGATGAAGTTGAACCCATTGTGGTTAATGATTAAATTCTGCGCATCATTTATCCCCTGAATGTGGAGCAACTGCCACCTGCAAAAAAAGAGAACTTAACACAATTCCTATTTGACAAATGTTTCTTTAGATACCTCATTTTTTGCATAAATCTTCTCAGAATCTTTTAACAATTTCTCCTGTTCCATGTCACCCTAATAAATTTGATTTTCACGTCGGCAGATAGCCTTATTCGGATCATTGCCGCATAAATTTGACCGTGACTAAAAAAAGGAACAGTTAAATATATATACCATTTTTTTATTATGTTTGTCCTTGGGACTTGCAAAACGATATATTCAACCATGCCTAAATCGCAACAAACATGGCCTACGTCTTTAAAAAAATGGAAGGTAGGTACTGTATTAGTTAGTGGTAAGTCTGTTCGTGGAATAAAATCAGTCTGATTTTCTGTAGTTCTTGTAAATACTTAGGCTATAATCAAAATCTTTTTGAAAAGGTAGGAAAGTCTGCAAAAAGTTTATTTAAAGATATCAAAATTCGCCCCTTGACTAATATCATGCATTTGTCTTTACACTTCATCAACGATGATAGGCTTATTTTTAATTATTGTATATTTCACCATTACGGGTGGAATGCAGTTCAACCTACCATTGGGTGCCGAAATTTTTTGGAGCCGATAATGCGCCGAATCTCGTAATCTCTGCTTCTGACATTTTCGACGTGTTTGAACATGTAACTTCGTATTTATAAAGGTTAGGGGCAGCGTTAGCCTTATATGTATGTATGAATGTATGTATGTGTGTGTGTGTATGTATGTATGTATGTATGTATGTATGTAGGTAGGTAGGTATGTGTGTGTGTGTATGTATACACTGCAGAGCCAGAAAAAACTGGTACACCTGCATAATATCGTGTAGGGCTCCCACGAGCACGCAGCAGTGCTGCAACACGACGTGGCATGGACTCAACTAATGTCTGAAGGTATCCTGGAGGCAATTCACACCATGAATCTTGCAGAGCAGTCCACAAATCCACAAGAATGCGAGGGGGTGTAGATCTCTTCTGAACAGCACGTTTTAAAGCATCCCAGATATGCTCAATAATGTTCATGTCTTGAGATTTAGGTGGCGAATAGATGTGTCTAAAGTCGGAAGAGTGATCTTGGAGTCCCTCGGTAGCAACTCTCGAAATATGGGGTGTCGCGTTGTCCTGCTGGAATTGTCCAAGTTCGTCGGAAAGTACAATGGACATGAATGGGTGTAGATGACCGTACAGGATGCTTATGTTCCCGTCAGCTTTCAGAGTCGTCGCTAGGCATATCAGGGGTCCCATATCACGCCAAATGCACGCGCCCCATACCATCACAGAGGCTCCACCAGATTTAACAGTCGGTTGACATGTACGATCCATGTATTCATGAGCTTGTCTCCATACCCGTACACGTCCATCAACCCGATTCAATTGGAAACGGGACTCATCAGACCAGACACCGTGTTTCCAGTTATCAACAGTCCAATGGAGGTGTTGATGGGCACAGACGAAGCGTAAAGCTTTGTGCCGTGCAGTCAACAACGGTACAAAAGTGGGCCTGTGGCTCCGAAAGCCCATATCAATGTCGGTCTGTAGAACAGTTCCTACGCTGACACTTGCTGATGTCCCAGCATTGATATCCGCAGATATTTGAGGAAATGTACATCTATCTCGTTTAAGGATTCTCGTCAGTCGTCGACGGTCCAGTTCTTTCAAGGTCTTTTTCCGGCCGGAGATTTAATGTTTTACCGGATACCTGATATTCACGGTACACTCGTGAAATGGTCGTGCGCGAAAATCCAAATTGCTTCGCAACCTCGGAGATGAAATGCCTCATCTCTCATGCGCCGACGATAACGTTAAGTCATACAAATCGTGATAACCTGCCAATGTAGCTTCAGAAACCGATCTAACAGCTTCACCAGACACGTGTTGTCTTATATAGGTCCTGCCGACCGCATCGCGTTACGCTGATTGGTTGCATATCTCTGTTATTTGCATACCCACGCCTGTACCAGTGTTTTTGGCTCTTCAGTGTACATAATTTAATTTTCGATATCATGATAATTTCCAATTCAGTTCCAGCCATCGAGTAGCGCAATATATTTAAGTTTCTGAAGAAAACAGTTTTTGAGGGATACTAAATTTCCCGAAATATTTTCAAATTGTTTGCGTAATATCCGTCAACTAGAACTTTTAATGACCTGCTGATAGCTAGTCATCATGTGTCATTATTTTCCGCGGAACACCCTGAACATTCGATACCCTACTTAAATGAAGAAGGGTAATTTGTACGTGCTTACAGTTTTTTCATAAACAAGTTGTTTTTTCTCCGTTCTAATTGGGTGGGCGTTTCTTTGGTTCTTTTGTACACGCTACTCAAATAAAGGAAAACCAATCATGAATTGAACCATACATTTTGCCATTTTCCAGGAAACAGGGATTGAAAATTCTAATGACAGATGGTATTTTTTTTTTTTGTCTTGAGGTTACTAAACACTGGTAATTTGAAGTCGAAAACTTCAAGTCGTGTGGCCTGTTCTCTAAGCAATTAATTGGACATTCTTTGTTAACTACGACTATAATTCACAAAAAAGCAAAACAATAGCGTAGAAAACAAAAATGAAAGACGCAGAAAGGTCTTACGCAACAAACAAAAAGCATTTTCTAGCAATTTTCGTTTTTTACTCACACATCTATTTATAGCAGCATTCGTTTGGAACTGAACTTGGAGAGGTAGATCTCTAATACCACATTTGCTCCGAAGCGCAATTTTTATACAGAAATCTATGTACAGGTAACCCTCCTATAACACGGTAGATAGGTTCCTAGTAAATGCCGTGTTGTGTGAAACCGTGTTATATGAGACCCAGAGACAGTTCAAAAAAGGAGGGTTACGTTCCGAAAACTTTACAAACATTTGCAAACATACTTTACATACTTTACAACTTTACAAACATACGTTACAAACATATTTTTAAATTCCATATAAGCAACTTAATTTTTATTAAAAATATAAATGTATGTATAACACAAAATGAAAAGAAACAAAAATATTATTTTCATTTAATGCGACTTTAATTCAATAAATTTCTTCCTTATCACTTCTGAGTACAATCGAACGAGAACGTTTTTTTTCGAATGAACGATATCACCTTCACTTTCAGAACCCTTTTCTTCATTTAGATTTTTTGCACCTTCTATTCTCTTTAAAAAATCTGTAATGTTGGTTTATTTGCTGTTCTTACAAGGTCATTGAAGATTCATGGTATGATGATAGGCAATTTTGCAGCTCCCTTTTGAATTTTCGGCTTCTTTCAGCGGAAGGGTCTGCATTCAGGAAAAATGATTAAAGATTTTCAGATAAGCTTAGGCCTTCTTGTAAATTTATAGAGTTATAAATGAATAAATTTTAATTTGTTTATACATTTTCATGTAAAGCCACTATAGTTTATTATTCCTTCCCGTCAATATTTTAAGGTAATTTAGTTTTTAAATGTGTTAAACAAAAATCATGTTATCTAGTGCTATAGAAGTACAGTGTTGTACAATGGTTTTGACAATTTTTTTATCGTGTTAGAGCGAAACCGTGTTACAGGTTGCAGTGTTATACGAGGGTTCCCGCAATTTATCTTATCGTGTTAGAGCGAGACCGTGTTGTAAGATGCCGTGCTGTAGGAGGGCTACCTGTATATAAAACAGTGACTGACTGACATGACTGACTGACTGACAGATAACGCACAGACCAAACCTCTGGACCTAAAGGGCTGAAATTTTGCCTGGCAATTCTTCTTATAATGTAGGGGGTGCACTGAGAAATATTTTTGAAAAATTCTTCTTACATTTTTTTAAAGCTGTTTTTAAAGCTAAATTTTTAAGCTGTTTTTGTAACTTTTCTTAAGTTTGCATTTAAAATAATAATCTCAAGGTTATCAAATTTCCATCACGAGAAAGATACTAAAATTTCCTTTAAAGTGAAGTCTTTTTCGAATCTTTACCTCCATTTTCTGAGTTTTGGTGAATTTTTGAATAATAATTTTTAGAATTTAATTTATTAAATGCTCATCACGTAGTTCCTTTTCTATTTGTGATACTTTAAATTTATTTTGCGTCACATGCATTACAACGAAATAAATTGACAAAAAAACTTAAAATGTGGCAAAAGATAAAATTCAACCACTAGACTCATTGAGACGGAAGTGTCAAGAATTTTATTCAAATCAGTATGTTTTCTGGATATTAAACATACAAATTACTGCACACATAGACCGTTGTATTTAATTTGAATATTTTCTTCTACATTATTTTTTCTATAAAAATATCCGTTACGATTATCTATAATTATCTCTTTTCACTGACTGACAACGCACAGACCAAACCGCTGGACCTAAAGGGTTGAAATTTTGCATGGCGATTCTTCTTATAGTGTAGGGGTGTACTAAGAAAGATTTTTGAAAAATTCTTCTTAGATTCTTTAAAACAAAATTTTTAAGCTGTTTTAGTAACTTTTTTTAAGTTTCCATTTAAAATAATACCCCGAGGGTTATAAAATTTATATCACAAAAAATATCATAAAAATTCCTTTAAAATGAAATCTTTTACGATTTTTTACCTCCATTATATGATTTTTGGTGATTTTTTAAAGATTAATTTTTAGAATTTAATTTATTAAAAGCTGATCACGTGATTTCTTTTTCTGGTACTTTCAATAAATTTATCGTCATATGTATAATATAACAACGAAATAGACAAAAAAATATTTTTATTCTTGCTAATGTGGCAGACGATAGGACATTAAACTCCAAAAAAATATTAAAATACTGTAAAAGATATGTTCCTCAAACAAGAAGAAGAATTTATTTCGAAAGGGCTTGAAATGCTAATCACTCTTTCAAATGATTGTGTTAACCCTTTTTATTATATCAGTACTCAAATATAATAGTTTGTTAATTAATTCCGATTTATTTTAATTGGTATCTCTCCCTGCACTATATTCTTTAGTATGTCCTATTAGATTTAACTTGAATATTTTCTTCTGCATTATTTTGTCTACAAAAATATCCATTACGATTTTTTTATAAATATATTTTTTTTACATCAGTTGTATACTTTGGTCGTCGTATTTATTATAAATATATATATATATATATATATGTTTTTGTTTGGCATTAATTGCATATATTGACCGTTCTATTTAATTTGAATGTACTCCGTAGCGAAGCGTGGGTTTTCAGCTAGTATATATATATATATATTGGCATTAATTGCATACATTGACCGTTGTATTTTATTTGAATGTACTCCGTAGCGAAGCACCGGTATTCAGCTAGTACTGTAATAAAAATCAGAATACGTGTTAGTATCGTGTGCGAGGTAGATTGCAGTCGGATGAAAGCTCGGACGATGGTCTCGTATCGGGTAAGGGGTGCCTGTTTGATTGAAGGAAATAGGCCTTGTGGTAACGTACTGGATTTCGGTACTGAGAGCGCTCGGATCGAATCCTACCGTGCGCCATTAAATACCTAAGCCGGATATGGGCACGTTAAATCTGTATACCGGAAAGTCCCTCTATGAGGTCAGAGAGGGTGGGAAATTTCGCCCCTGGGGATGCTCGGTCAAAAGGGAGGTGGCAACTAGCTAAGATTGACTCCGACACTTGTGGTGCTGTTCAAACTGGCGTCGCACTTTTGAGCCCGTACCCTATATGGATCTGGTCTGGAGCTACGTTCCAGCCAGGTGACCTAAGAAACAAAAAAAAAACAGTAAATAGTTACTATATTAAATAATCAGAGATAAGTATTACATTAAGTTCATGTCAATATAAGTTTTAGTTTAATTTATTTCGTAATGATTGTATGATCGGAGAGCTTAACTGTGTACAAACCCTAATAGAACCGCTCACCTCAAAGTTTACCTATGGAGAAAACGTGTCTTCTATTTACAGATGCCGATCATCCAATAAAAATGGTATTTTTAAATGGCCCGAACTTTTTTGTACCTTGCAACAGGATTCAGTTTAGAAATTTCGGTCATCAAAGAAATTGAGGAGTGCTTAAAGCACACTCTACCAGAATTTTTCTCTGAATATTTTAAATTTTAAAATATTATTTCCTCCACCAAAGGAATCGAGGAACATTTAAACACAGTTTTTTCCCCGAATAGTTTAAATTTTAAAAAAATTATTTGCTTTTTTTAAAATCGAAAAATGCCCAATTTATAGAATTTCTTTCTCTATAACGAAATACAATTCCTTTAAAAAAACTTTTAATCTAAGTCGCCAATCTTTGGACGCGTTTTTTCCATAGGTTAACATTGAGGTGAGTGAATACAATAGGGTTAGTAAACGGCCGCCTTAAGACATTCCAACATTCATTTATCTAAGTCGAATGTATAACTTGCAATGCTAAGGGAAAACAACAAAGTGTTTTTGTATAATCTTGCTTAGATTCTAAATTGTAATAATAATTCATATCGAAACACATATTTGAGTATTCCAGCGAGACATTCATTTCTAACCATCTCAACGAAAGAATGATAAACAGCATACAAAAGAAATTCAAATATTCTTGTCGAAGAAGACATTTTATTACCAAGTTCCTTGAACATTAATGCTTCAAACTGTTAAAAAGGCGAAATTTTCTGACATGAAAGGATTTTAAATCATCTCTAATACACCGTAATTAAACAGTTTCATTGTTATTTTAAAAAAGGCAAAGTCCGTGAATGAAACTAAAAACGAATGTCGTTCCTCATAAAAACACCTTAAAGTATTCATTTCTTTCGTTAACGCAACAAAAAACAAGTAGTAATACCCTTAGACGCCTCGACAATTTTCGGTAATTCACTATAAAACTCTCTTCAAATTGTAGTTGAACGAAAGAGTGAACAAAAACCCAAAGGGCCGTTAAATCATAATTAAAAATCAAAATTAATTTCAAATTTAGAACTAATATTATAATTCTTTTTCATCAGGCAGGGGAGCAAATGTGTGGTTGCCTCCATGGAGAATGCACTACTAAAGAGATCCTAAACTCTGTGGCAAAATCTTGTTCATTCCCATTATTTATATCAAAGAGCATGGCATGTATCGGTCGGAAGCAGGGACTTAAAAAAGGTATTTGTCTGTCAGATAAGGGTTCATTAACATTTATTCTGACGCTAAAGACAAAGAGTTTGCTAATCCCTCGTGAATGGCAGCCAACGAAAAAAAAAATCACAACAGCTTTCTATTTTCTTCCTAAGTTTATAAAATAAACTATAGAACAGGTTTGCTACAGGCTGGTCTAAGCTCAATTACCACGATATTATAAATCGTTGACAAATGAGAGAAGTTATGTTCACAAAATAAGAAAGCAGATACTTTGCCGTTGATCCCTGAATTTTAGATCAGGACTAGCTGAATACCCGTGCTTCGCTACGGTGTATATTCAAATTAAATACAATGGTCAATGTATGCAATTAATACTATGTATATGTATATATATATATATATATATATATAAATCGTAACGGATATTTTTATAGACAAAATAATGTAGAAGAAAATATTCAAATTAAATACAACGGTCAATGCATATTTAATATCCATAAAACATACTAATTTGAATTAAATTCTTAAAAAACTTCCATCTCAATGAGTCTAGTGGTTCAATTTTATCTTTTACCGTATTTTAATATTTTTTTGTCAATTTATTTCGTTGTTATGCAAGTGACACAAAATTAATTTAAAGTATCACAAAAAGAAAAGAAACGTAATCAGCATTTAATAAATTAAATTCTAAAAATGAATTTTTAAAAATTCATAAAAAATCAAAAAATGGAGGTAAAGTTTCGAAAGAGATTTCGTTGAAAAGGAATTTTTAGGATCTTTCTCGTGATATAAATTTTATAACCCTAAAACTATTATTTTAAATGCAAACTTAAAAAAATCTTACTAAAACAGCTTAAAAATTTTATTTTTAAAAAATCTAAGAAGAATTTTTGAAAATCTTTCTTAGTGCACCTCTACACTATAAGAAGAATCGCCGTGCAAAATTTCAGTCCTTTATGTCCAGCGTTTTGGTCTGTGCGTTATTTGTTAGTCAGTCAGTCAGTCAGTTACGGAACTGTTTTATATATATAGACTATAGAACAGGTTTGTTACAGGCTGGTCTGAGCTCAATTACCCATGATATTAGAAATCGTTGACAAATGAGACAAGTTATGTTCACCCAATCAGAAAGCAGACACTTTGCCGTTGATCCGCGAATCAGGATAAATGAACTGATCATTCAAAAAGTTTTAAAAATGTCTTTTCAAAGATTATCCTCGACTGTTTCAACGTATCATTTTAAAAATAAATTTCGAATTAATATTCACCTGTTTTATTCTCCCGGCCTTGAATAATCTGAATGTTTTTTTTTATTATAAATTCATCGTTGAAATCTGATATTTACGGTTTGTCTCAACACTACAGTGAAAAGACAAGAAATTTCTATCCTAACCCTTTTTCTATCAGACAACCTATTTGGCTGTATTTATTTCGAATGGCATGCCAATTTGAGTGTTCTTTGTTCCCCTTTGTTTAAATTAAAATAACTGTAAATATGGCTCGACCAGCATGAAAGTAGCCTGGAGATATTCTAAATTTATAGCAGAAGCGGGCGTTCAATCAATTGCAAAACAATTCTAGCGTGAGAATGACGCGACGACAGATTTTAATCTAGTGCTTATTGTGAAATGCGCGTTTCTGATTCTGTCACATCTGATTATGCAATGAGCAAGCAGCCCTCGCGGTTCGTTCACCCTAAATCATACGATCACCGATGAAATGAATGAAACGTATTCCACCCAATTTTGATCGTTATCACAGTCTCCATGCATAAACGTCCGACTTAAAAACAAAAGAATGAAAATTGAACAACTAATGGTTGAAAATAGATCCATTGAGAATTGTGCAGTAAACTAGAATGTGGACGGTATCTCAGTGTGTGACTTGCAGAGAGGGGGCAAAAGAAAGAAAGAGCGCTTTTGTTTTGAAAAACCTACATGAGAAATAAGTGCGCGCAAAAAGGGAAGTTATGATCTAATCTTTGGAAGTCAGGACATTTGAGAAAAAGGGTGAATCAAAGGAAAGGGTAACATGTAGTAAAGCTACTTCTGAAGGTGATACAGGTGGATACTGTCTTATTTATGAGTCTTCGGAAGTCAACTCATGGACAAGAGAAAACTCACATGAAGAACTAACAAGAACGACAAAAGCTTGCTGACAGTCCTTAGATAAGCTATTATGTGTCTATTATGTGGGTTGCATTCAAGGTATCTATTATAACTGTTACTTCTGCCGCCGCCATGGATGATTTGGTTTGGTTTGATTTGTTAGCGCTACGGTCAAGGTTTTGCTACACGAGGGTTAATTCGACCAGGACCTACAGTTTAAAACCGATTCCGAACGGCTACAAACATCCATGCCAATAGTGGGACTCGAACCCACAGGATCTGAACCGAATGCCAGCGCTCTAGCCATTTGGCCATCAGCTCACCATGGATGGATTAAGCCCCCCCCCCTTAATCCATCCCGGACACAAAAATTTAGAAAAATTTATTGAGTTAAAATTTTGAATTTTTTTTGGAATGGTTAACCATATAATTTGTAAACAAAGTCACATAATAAAACTTCTGATATTAAAAAAAATTTAAATTAAAAATTTTTTTAAAAGTGGGGTAATTAAAATCGTTGTAACTCGAAATATTATTTGTCGAATTTCAAAATTTTTTCATTTAATTAAACAGAAATATAAGTTTTAATTTTAATTCATCATTTTTTTAAATATTAATTTTAAAAAAATTAAAAATATTTAAAGTAAAATTATTTTTTTTAAATATGTAACCTATTTTTTAAAAATCATATTTTGAAAAGTAAATATTTTTTCAAATTTGATGTTTCGAAATTAAAGTAAAATAATTGAAAAAGACATGTTTCAAGTTTGAGCCATTTATCTTTAACGGTTCTAGACTTATAACAATTTAAAGGCGAGAAATGGTGGAAAATAAACCATCATGCAGAAAAACCCGTTTAAAGGTTTAAACAAAGATTGGCTGCTATTAGAATGTTTCAAAACAAAAAATTAATACATTCTGTTCTAAATAAGATAGAAACATGATTTAAACATCATTTTAGGCAGTAATAAAAATAGAAAATTTTTTAATGTCATATATTTTTTTTCGAAAATTTGAAGAATTTTGTGTCCTAGACACCCTGAAAATAAAATACTTCCATTGTATTTTTCCATAGCGTTCAAGGCCCGTGACCGTACCTATCTGCACCCACTAGTACCAACGAAACTCAATTGTCTCATCACTTACAGTGTGAGACCGAGTGATGCTTCTGACAAACCATTCAGTTTCATAGATGTTAGTGACTTAACCTTTAGGCTACGGGGCCCATTTTTCCGATTGCCTCTTTAAACGGAAAATCTCATATCCCCTCTGTAACTACAGCCATTAACTGGGTTATATATATATATATATATATATATATATATATATATATATATATACAGTGGACGCTCGTTAATTCGAACTCGGTTAATTCGAACTAATCCAAAGGCCCCCAAAAACTTGTATTGGAGTTAATGTTAAAAATATCTCATTAATTCGAACTAAAAATTTAACAAAAAAAATTCTTTTTCCTCGTTTAATGGAGAAAATACACACTGTATTTATTATTTTGTGTGTCAAAATTTCTTTTCTGTGTAAAGAGGCACATGCCTGCATTCCTAGACTATTGCATGTCCGCTAAACGTAAGTAGCTACTGTTCTTCTTATTAGTGCTAAACCGAAAAAGCAATTTTCCTTTATTTGGATCGATTTTCTTAGAATTTCAGAAAAACTAGTCTTTACTACAGATTCTAGGGAGCTGCGTCAGTTATAACTGCAGTGCAGACAAGTTAATGTGGTCTAGTTTTTCTTCCTCATTGTGTTGTGTGAACGTGTAAAAATTCAGGATGTCTACACGTGGAAAGTACAAAACCCTAACTTTGGAGACAAAGGTAGAAATTTTAAAGAAAGTAGAGAATGGCGAATGTAAAATAAAGTTAGCAGCTGACTATGGAATTTAAAAAAATGTCTTATCAACTAATTTTAAAAACAAGGAGTCAATTTTAGATTCATGGGAAAAATCAAAATTTGCTAGAGGAAGGAAACGCATGGGAAATGCGTCCCAAGTAGTTCTAGAAAAAGCTCTACTGCTATGGATCCAGGATGTTAGATCTCGAAATTTTCCAATAAATGGACCCCTAGTGCTGAGGAAGGCTGATGAATTGGCAAGTTGAATGGGTATTGAAGACTTTAAATGCAGTGATGGATGGCTTTCTCGATTTAAGTCAAGGCACAATATTTCTTACCAAACTGTATGTAGCCAAACCTCTGATGCAAACGAAGACGTATGCACTAATTTCGGTAGGAAACTGCCAGGGCTTTTCTCTACTTACCTGCCGCAAGATATTTTTAATGCGGCCATAATGGAAAAAGCCATAATGGACTCTATTAAAACTCTTAAAGCATTTATTCAGATGGAACCTTCCTCTGAAAATGAATTAAAATGTTTACTTCAAATCGAGAAGCTGGCTGAACAATGTAGGCACCGTAAACAGAACCAAACATCCATTTTACAGTTTTTCCCCAAAGTGTAATTCATATTTTTAATAAACTTTTAATTGATACTGCATATCTTTTGCTTCATTTTATGATAAAGGTAAGTCTGTATTGCTTTTTTAATATGTTTAACTTTAGATAACATAGTATAATATATTTTCTGTATAGTATAATATATATTCATAGTATAATATAACTTTAGATAACATAGTATAATATATATACTAGGAGAGTTTCTTCTTCAGTGATACACATTTAAAGTTATATACAGAGGCTGTTCACACATTTTTTAGACGATGTATATTGTATTCACAAAACTAAATTACATAAAATTCTTGTGTTTTAAATGTTCTGTTTGACATCCTTTATTCTGAACTATCTTTCGACACTGCAATTTCCAGATTATAATGCCTTTTGAAGTGTCAGAAGAGGTATTCTATCCCATTCCTCCTGAACAGCTTTCCAGAGTCCTGTAAGGGTTTTGGGACGACGTTTGGATAATGCAGATTTTAAATGTCCGAAAGCACAAAAATCCATAGGTGATACATCGGGAGATTTAGTAGGGATATCAGTGAAGGGTATGGCCTTGATACCAGTTTTTTGTTCCATTTCTTTTAGGAAATTTACAGTGGATTTTGATGTGTGACTGCTAGCTTTGTCCTGATGGAGTCTCCTCTGTGATGGGAACAGCCTCTGTAATTTCTCTTAACATCGGATAATTCGAACTTTTTTCTAAGAACCTTTGAGTTCGAATTAACGAGCGTCCACTGTATATATATATATATATATATATATATATATATATACATGTATATATATGTATGTATGTATGAATATATATATATATATACAGAGGATGTTCGCACATTTTTTAGACGATTTTGGTAAGCGGTAATAAAAAATCGGTTGCTGCAAAAGAAATAATTGCAATTGTACTATGTTTTTAGAAGTCAAAATTATCGTCTGCGGCTTGAAAGTTTTGTTTTTGTTCAAAATGGCGTTTTTAACAAAGCAGTGGTTCGAAGGCTACATTTATGCTCTTTCCGAAGAGAAATATACATACTCCGTTATCCAAAAACTATGTGAGAGTCATGGTTTTGTGATATCTAAAGCGTCGATAGGTAATATCGTCAACAAGAAAGGAAAAAAAAACGTCAAATTGGAACCTCAAGTGGGACAAAAATTCCAAACAAGTATCCAAGGAAAAAACGGACATCTTCGACTATTGCAAAGGTACGTTGTTTAATGTTAAAAGAAAATCCCCCTAGTCAAAGGACAGTTGCAAAATCCTTAAAATGCTCGGTGTCCACTGTAAACAAAATGATAAACATTGATTTAAATCTTAAGAAAGCGAAAAAAACGCAATGTGCATCGTCTTCTTCCAAATCATATCGCTGAACGCAGGACACGCTGCAGAATTCTATATGATAAACACTTATCCAAAGAAAAATGGAAAACAATTGTCACAATAGATGAATCATGGGTGTATGATTACAACAAAAAAAGAGCCATTTATTATTATAAAAGGGGAGAAAAAATTTAAGTACATGGTTCAAAGAATCGAAAGAAAGTTTTTCTAAGGGATTCATGATTGTTGCTGATTTTTCTTATAATGGCAAGTTAAAAATAAAGAGAGTGGGAAAATGTCAAGATTAACTCCAAATACTATCAGGAACATATTTTATCACCAATTTTTCTGAATGAAATACCATTGCTTTACCCACAGTGCCATCAATCTGTGAGACTCCATCAGGACTAAGCTAGCAGTCACACATCAAAATCCACTGTAAATTTTCTAAAAGAAATGGAACAAAAAACTGGTATCAAGGTCATACCCTTCACTGATATCCCTTCTAAATCTCCCGATGTATCACCTATGGATTTTTGTGCTTTCGGACTTTTAAAATCTGCATTATCTAAACGTCGTCCCAAAACCCTTACAGGACTCTGGAAAGCTGTTCAGGAGGAATGGGATAGAATACCTCTTCTGACACTTCAAAAGGCATTATTATCCTGGAAATTGCGGTGTAGGAAGATAGTTCAGAATAAGGAATGTCAAATAGAACGTTTAAAACACAAGAATTTTATGCAATTTAGTTTTGTGAATACAATATACATCGTCTAAAAATGTGTGAACAGCCTCTGTATATATATATATATATATATATATATATATATATATATATATATATATATATATATATATATATATATATATACATATACAGTCGAACCTCCATATATCGAACTTCCCCATATCGAAATTTTCTATTTATCGAACTCTTAGCAAATCTCCATGTTCATTACATAGAAAAACTGTTTCTATATATCGAAAAAATCTCTATATAGCGAAATTTTTTTTCACGACATATTGGGAGATCTTATTCCATTTTAGAATAAAATCTCCCAATTTTTGACGTGTGAAACAATACGTCGTGGACTTCAATTCGCGGAAAATGTCCCTGATGAAGTTTTTAGTGGACTGAATAAATGCGAGCATTTCTTTGATGAACTTTCCTCAAAACTGGCTGTTCAGCAAGATATTCGTAGTTTTTTTAAAAGAATGTAGTCACTGTAACCACTGTCTGGATTATTGCTTTCTTTAAAAGGTATATAGTACTCAATAAATCTTTCATACAAAAATTAGCTTTAATTTTAATGTTTTAGGATAATTTTGATAAAACTAAGATCAATTCTTTATATCGAAATTTCTATATATCGAATTTTTTTCCGGCATTTTGCTACTTAGATATATGGAGGTTCGACTGTATATTCATTCTTGGGCCTGTATTCTTGGAATACATGCTATCCCACTCCATAAGGAAAAGGTTAATCACTAGTTTTTCAAAATTGCGTGTCGTAAAGACATCCTTATCCATGAAAAATGCTCATGTATTAGAGGTGACAATTGTTTAAGTGATTGTTTGGATATTACTTAATTTGCATAATATTGTCTTGTTTCCATGGTTTATAACTTCTTTTTTCCTTTTTTTGTTTCTTGACAACAGCTAGGTTGCTAGCTTATATATGTTTGTCTTCAGAGTTCAGAAGCTGTGTTGAAATGCCGCATTGTACTGCAGGCAACTGTTAAATAAATACTAACTCACTGGATGTATGTTTATTTTTTGTGTCTTTTAGGGTACGTACACACTTGTATCATTTAACGGTATCTCGTATCATGTATCACGATACAAGGCACGTTTGTAAAATAATTTCAAACCGCTCCCCGTGGCTGTCGTTACACAGTTGCTCTCAGTTGCTCTCAGTTGCTCAACTTATGAAATTACAAAAAAACTAACAAAGTAAAAAATTCAAATTGCTGCCTTCATATCGAATATGACATGCTGAGTTAAACTGATGTAAAAGTATAATTTTTTCTTCAATTTAATTAAGGATTAGATATATAGCGATTGGGACACGACAGATTGATATTTTCAAGTCGTTCTGAATCAAAATTGGAAAATGGGATAAATCTGCGGTTCTGGCGAGAATTTTACCTTTTCCTTTACACAGGCTCTTTTAAATTTTCTTTTTCAAATTAACAATGTAAATTGGCCAATGGGAATCAATGCATAGCTCTTCGAGAAGTTATACAGGTAATAGAAGTATTCATTTATAGACAGGAATTAAAGGTCAGAGTGGAACAACTCCGATTTTATAAGGGAATACTATATATTGATTAACAGAACTCAAGTCTTAAGCACTTATCTCTAAGTAATATATATATACAGGGTGTCCCAAAACGACCGCATAAACTCTGCACATCTAGATTCCTCGTTGGGAGTACATAAAAACTGCCCAAAGAAGTGTTCCTGTACGATCCATAGTTTACGAGAAAAATACGAAAAACAAAGTATGACGTCACTGCCGGTGCAAGAAAAAAACACTTTATTGGACATATCAACTACAATATTTGCATATCTTTCCAGACGATAATGTTTAAAACGTTCGACGCGCATATCGCGTCATGCATACGCGCGCGCCATAGAATGGCGTTAAACCGCCGTTGAACTGGTATTTAAAAGGCTGCATCTTGCAGCTACCGGTAGTCTTCGTATGGTGGCCATGTACTCCGTTCGTGACTACTGCGACATGTACTTGATGTACGGCCGATGTAATGGAAATGCCTTACGAACTGCTAGGGAGTATGCCCCTCGATATCCGTCCCACCGTCCTCCCGATGTCAACGTCATCCGTAGGCTGGACGACAGACTGCGAAATACGGGAAGCGTCTTGCCAACAGCCAATGTTCACTATACTGGAAATCCGCGGAGCGGCCTGACGGTAGCACAGGCGGATGCAATACTGCAGCGGGTAGAAGAGACGCCCGAGGTAAGCACACGCGCATTAGCCCGTGAGATGACTTCGAGTAAAAGTACTGTGCACAGACTTTTACGGTATGAGAGGTTACACACATTTCGGTACACAACCGTGCAAGGTCTGAAACCAGATGAATTTCAGAAACGCGTGGCCTTCTGTGAATAGCTGTTGCAGCAACAGAACACAGATAATGGTTTCATTGCACATATCCTGTGGACTGATGAATCCTGTTTCACTCGTGATGGGGTATTCAACCATCACAACAGCCATATGTGGTCCCAGGTCAATCCGCATGCAATCCGGCCGCAGAAACATCAGGAACGTTGGTCTCTTAACGTGTGGGCCGGCATACTAGGGAATCGCCTGCTTGGACCATATCTGTTGCCTGAACGGCTCTCGGGACAGTCGTACTTGGTTTTTCTCAATGAGGTCTTAACCGAGTTCCTCGATGACATACCATTAGCGGCAATACAGGGACTTTGGTTCCAGCATGATGGGGCTCCGGCGCATTTCTGTGCTCCTGTACGTGGTTGACTGGATATGGAATACCCCGGCCACTGGATCGAACGTGGGGGTCCGGTTCTATGGCCGCCACGTTCGCCAGATCTTACACCGTTGGATTTTTTCCTATGGGGCCATCTCAAGGAACTGGTGTATCGAGACGTAGTGACAACACAAATGGACTTAGTTGCTCGTCTGCATGCTGCTTGTACTTCCGTGGACCCCGCGATGCTGCAACGTGTGATGACAGCCATTCCACGGCGTGCTCAAGCCTGCCTCGACATGCACGGCGGACACTTTGAACATCTGATTTAAATTGTGCATGCTGTTGATATGTTCAATAAAGTGTTTTTTCTTGCACTGGCAGTGACGTCATACTTTGTTTTTCGTATTTTTCTCGTAAACTATGGATCGTACAGGAACGCTTCTTTGGGCAGTTTTTATGTACTCCCAACGAGGAATCTAGCTGTGCAGAGTTTATGCGGTCGTTTTGGGACACCCTGCATATATTTATATATATATATATATATATATATATATATATATATATATATATAACAGTTCCGTAACTGACAGACTGACTGACATATAACTCACAGACCAAACCGCTGGACCTAAAGGGCTTAAATTTTGCATGTCGATTCTTCTCATAGTGTAGGGGTGCACTAAGAAAGATTTTTGAAAAATTCTTCTAAGTTTTTTTTAATTAAAATTTTAAGCTTTTTTTGTAATATTCTTAAAGTTATTTGCATTTAAAATAATAATCCGAGGGTTATAAAATTTATATCACGAGAAAGATCCTAAAAATTCCTTTAAAATGATATATATTTTGAATATTTACCTCCCTTTTCTGATTTTCGGTGAATTTTTAAATATTGATTTTTAGAATTTAATTTATTAAATGCCGATTACTTTAAACAAATTTTGTGTCACGTGCATAAAAACGAAATAGATTAAAAAAAATTTCTTGCTAATGCGGCAGATGATTGGACATTATCCAAAAAAATATTAAAATACGTTAAAAGAAATGTTCCTCAAACTGTACTATGTTAACTGTACTATATTCTTTAGTATGTTCTATTAGATTTAATTTGAATATTTTCTTCTGCATTATTTTGTCTATAAAAATATCCGTTGCGATTTTTTTATAAATATATTTTTCTGTTTTTTTCTTGGCATTATTTGCATACATTGACCGTTGTATTTAATTTGAATGTACTCCGTAGCGAAGCACGGGTATTCAGCTAGTATATAAAATACGTATAATGTGAAACGAAAAGCTTTCTTACACACTCACACGCATACATGTAATACATTCACAAAGTGGATTATACACTTGTGGATTATACACAGTGGATTATACATTTATTCACTCAGTGGATTATATCGTATACCAAATGCCTCACTTTTTGATAGAATTTTCTAAAGATATATATGAAACTTTTCATCCAGTAAAAAGCCAGTTTGGTTCATTCACCTCCAGTTAATCGACGGCTGTCCTGGTGGAAAAAAAATTGGATGCGACTGTCTATAGCCAGCATTGTCCGGCGCATTAAAATCAGCCTTTAAACAAAAGAGTGTACTCCGAGGACTCCAAAATAGAAACATCCGACCATCCTTTTTAAAATCAACAAACAACGGCTGTCACTAAACGCTTCTGTTATGCTAACGCGAGAATATTTCGAGATTCCATCCACGGTGACACACATGCTCCTTTTGTGTGGCGACGAGGCATCGAACCGTCGTCGTCTTTTCCTTTTTTAATCTCTTGCACGCCAGGTCTAAATGCGTTGTACCCCGTAACCCACAGAGACACTTTTCTTGGATGACGGTAATCGACGCGGAAGCGACACTGTTTGCCTACTTCCGCGGACGAAAGCGTCACGCGTCATTGAAGACGACGGTAACAACACTTTCGACGCGTGTTTGCCACCAAGGGGTTGTTCACTCTCTGTGTGGACGCGCGCTTTCACTTCCGAAAGCCGTGGCCCAATAAGGGTATGTGAGGTTTGGGTATCCGTCAAGGACACGCAAACACAAAATGAAAAGATCAGCTCTATTTCTTCGGTTTAAAACAAACTGAAAAGCCTTAAGAACCAAATGATACATGCCTGTTGTTTCTACGTTGATTAGACTGACATATGAAATGTGCATGCTGTACTGTCTATTCGTACCCTTCCATACACCTGTACTCTAAGTCTTTTAGACTCGGAGTAGAGTTTTTCCTCTTGAGGCCCTCAATAAAAGATATACAGGGCATCCGGGCTAAAGGTATCCAAAAGTCGTGACTTATTTTTACGGAACTACCCATTAGAATAAAAAAAATTAAATAGAAAGAACATCTCACCAAGTTTTAATATCAGTCATAGATTTCTATCAAAGTACCATAGATTTCTGTGTGTGCACTTTTTGTAGCACGATAAACGTCTAAAATGGTAATCCAGTTATAGAGAATCTGCACTTCTACCCTAACTTCAAGATACAACTATGGAAGTAATGTGTATCTTGAAGTGGCACTCTAAATAATTTCATTCAAACACAGTTCTTCCATAACAACAATGTTTATTCAAGCATTTGCACATATATCTATTCTTTCCAACGTAAGTAATGTGTACTACTAGCACGAGGTATATAACATTTATACAATTGAATATAGTCACTTGTATATCTACTCATTCAAGAAAAATGCACTTTGCAATACTCAAAGATACACTGCTGGCCTCTGTAAATGCAACACCCTGAAGGAAACATGCAAATAACATGAAATTTACAACATGCATTAGCGGAGGTGAGATATGCAAATGATTTGAATTTCAGAGTAGACGCCCATCACGCGCGCCTGTGGCGCCACTTCAAAGCGCTATTTAAGGCTTGGAGATTTCGACGATTTCAAGTTCGGCAATTGTGTTTTTCTTGTGGTTTTTAAAAAAAACGATCAATTATGCCTCTTCGAAAACAGCGACCATCTTTTGATCAAGTATCCGAGTTCGACAGAGGAAGGATAGTGGCCTACCGAGATTGGGGATTATCTTTCAGGGAAATCGGTAGTCGTGTTGGACGAAACCAAACAACTGTAATGCGGATATGTGATCGTTCGATGCAGGAGGGTACGACGGACCGGCGTGTTCGATCGCTTCCACCTCAGCGCACCACTTCACGTGATGACAGGCAAATTGTGTGCATGGCAGTGACGGATCGCTCAGTCACATCACGAAACATAGCACAGCACATGCAGTCTGTAACGCATCATCCAGTGTCTGCACGTACCATTCGACGCCGTTTACAGCAGAGTGGTCTGTCCGCAAGACGTCCATTGCTTTGTCTACCCTTGACGCAGAACCACAGACGTCTCCGCCGCCAATGGTGCGATGACAGAAAGATGTTGACGGCATAATGGAATGAAATCGTCTTTACTGACGAGTCACGCTTCTGTCTGCAACACCACGATGGTCGCATTCGAGTCTGGAGACACCGTGAAGAGAGGATGCTGAACAGCTGCGTTATGCACCGCCACACTGGTCCTGGACCGGGTATTATGGTATGAGGCGGTATTGGATATCACTCTCGCACACCTCTAGTACGCATTGTCGGTACTTTAAACGGCCAGCGCTACATCTCCGAGGTGTTGGAGCCAGTTGTCCTTCCTTACCTTCAGGGCTTGCCCACAGCCATATTTCAACAGGATAATGCGCGACCATACGTGGCACGCATTGTCCAACGGTTCTTCGTCAATCGCCAGATTGAATTGCTTCCCTGGCCGCCTCGCTCTCCGGATCTTTCGCCGATAGAAAACATGTGGTCCATGGTTGCTCTACGACTGACCCAGATTCCATCCCCAGCTGCCACAGCAGATCAACTTTGGCAACGTGTGGAAGCTGCTTGGTCTGCTGTACCCCAAGAACTCCTCCAAAGTCTCTTTGAATCAATGCCGAGGCGTGTGGCAGCGGTGATCTCCAACAATGGCGGCTACTCTGGCTACTGATTTTGGCAAGAACCACACTTCACAGAAGTCTATAAATTTAATCATTTGATCATGTGGTCAACATGTTATCTAAAGAATAAATTTTGTTGTGATATCTCTTGTCTTTCTTGGTGTTGCAATTTGGGTGGCCAGCAGTGTACTTTGAAAGTCAACCAGCAGTGCTGCCACGTAAACTTTGGGCCTAACACGAACTCGCGTAGGTTTGAAGCAACCTAACTATGCCTCGAGCGTTTGCTCGCAAACTTCTTTCACTTCCTTTCGCTTCGTCAATGCTTCTTTAATTTAGCTGCTTGGTATTTATACCCACCGTTTATGCCGCAATTAGCATATCTTAAGTTGCTTCTTTAACCTTAATCACCTAAAGGTTCGATTACTGTGAATCGAATCTTATGTAAACCTTACACAGTTCTCTCCAAGTGCTTCGTAGCATATTTGGAGTTATTACATGAATTGCTTGAATGGTGCGCTTCTTCAACTCATCCACAGTTTCAATTTTTTTATATACATAGCGGATTTAATGAATCCCCAAGCAAAAAAGTGTAATAACGCCTGATATGCTACGAAACACTTGGAGAGAACTGGATTATCATTTAGACGTTAGTCGTGCTACAAAAGTGCACTATGATAATGATTGATATTAAAACTTGGTGAGATGTCCTTCCTATTTAAATACTTTTTTTTATTATAATGAGTAGTTCCGTAAAAATAAGTCATGACTTTTGGATACCTTTAGCCCGGACGCCCTGTATATCTTTTATTGGGGGCCTCAAGAGGAAAAACTCTACTCCGAGTCTAAAAGACTTAGAGTACAGATGTATGGCAGGGTACGAATAGACGGTACAGCATGCAAATTTTGTATGTCAGTCTAATCAACGTAGAAACAACCGGCATAATGTTAAGGCTGTTGTGTACCAACCCTATTGGATTCGCCCACCTCATTATTAACCTATGGAGAAAATTTTTCAACTATTTACAGCTACATAAATGCTGATAATCCAATAAAAATGGTAATTTTAGATAGACTGAACTGTTCTGCCCCTTGCAATACGATTCATTTTATAAAGTGCGTCCACCAAAGGAATGGAGGAGCGTTTAAAACACTCTATCAGATTTTTTTTCTCTGAATAATTTAAATTTAAAAATGTTATTTACAATTTTTTAATGAAAAATGCCCCAAAGTATAAAATTTATTTCTCTATTACGGAGTACAATTCTAAAAATATCTTTCAATCCAAGTCGGCTATCCTGGGAAACATTTTCTCCATACGTTAACATTGAGGTGTACGAATCGAATAGGGTTAGTACACAGCAGCCTTAAGGCTGCGAAATAGTATTCGTATTGGATTCGCTCAACTCAGTATTAACAATTTTTCCAATGCTTGTCGATTTGGATTGAACGATTTATTTTTCAATTGTATACCGCAATGACATTTTAAAAATTTCGTCCACCAAAGAAAAAGATATACCAGTAAAAATTTTCTTTCTTTATTACGGAGTACAATTTAAAAAAACTTTCAATCCAAGTCAACAGTCATTGAGAAAACTTTCTCCATAGGTTAACACTGAGCTGAGCTCAGTAATAACAATTTTTCCAATGCTTGTCGGTTTGGATTGAAAGATTGTTTTTAATTGTGCTCCGCAACAGAGAAAGCAATTGTTTACTGTGTTTATTCTAGAAATTTCGTCACCACAGGAAAATGACATACCAGTAAAAAAATTATTTCTTTATTACGGAGTACAATTTTTAAAAAAAAATTCAATCCAAGTCGACAGTCATTGGGAAAACTTTCTCCATAGGTTAACACTGAGCTTTGCTCAGTATTAACAATTTTTCCAATGCTTGTCGATTTGGACAGAAAGATTTTTTTTAATTGTACTCCGCATTAGGGAAAGCAATTGTTTACTGTGTTCATTTTATAAATTTCGTCCACCATAGGAAATAGATATACCAGTAAAAAATTCCTTTCTTTATTACGCAATACAATTTAAAAAAATCTTTCAATCCAAGTCGACAGTCATTGGGAAAACTTTCTCCATGAGTTAACACTGAGCTGAGAGAATGCAATATGGCTGCTACTCCGTAGCTTTAATCAGAAAGTAATCGCAAAACCCCTTAGATTTTTGCAGTTTTGGCACTTCTATCCAAAAAGTAGTACGGTTCCATCCCCAGTGTTGTTATTTTGAAGAGTGGAATAAGTTCTTAGATACTCTGAATGTCCTAATTAAGTATTTTCCTTTGTTTGCAAGTCACTGTGAAATGGAAATTCGGTATATGGTTTTTCTACCTTTAAAATCTTCCTTACATCTCCCCTTAATTCTAAGATTTCTTCCCTTTAAACCATGCGTCATCAGATAATTATTCCGCCTTATACATGAAATAACTAGGAACGGAAATTGAGTTTAACAACCTGCAGACATTATTAACCACGTATTAGTTAGCTAGTTATTCAAAACGTTGTGACATCTGTGGAGATTCTAGGATGAAAGCTTTTATCTCCAGCTATTTGACGTGAGGATTGTTGCGTAGGATGCTCTTACATTAGTAAAGAGTTAATAAAAATGGCCTCGCTTGAGTGTATTATATTTAGTTATCAAACTTATATTTAATAATCAATAAAATATAGATGGAAAGACTACTAATAAAAACCAAAACCAAAAAAATAATTTATGTGAGGACATAGTATCTCTTTTATTAATTTGAAACAAATGGGGAAAACAATAAATTAAAAAAAATTATATTAAGAAAAAATCATCATTATTACGATAAAATATTTATTATTCTTTGAAAAAAATCATTATTTCTACACAATTTTAATTTTAAAATTAATTTTGAAGGTAAAAAACGAGACATTTGATGTATGGTTTCTTTTTTTACCTTAAATGGAACGTACATTGCTATCTAGAATCGCTTTCAAGGAAATAGATTAATGAAAAAATGCAACCTTAGTGACAGAAACTAATTGCATCAATTTCGTATCTTGAATTATTATTTCAAGTAAATAATAGTTCATTTTACATTAGAATTACCGCCAAAACCAATTGCGATATCCGGTAGCCATGAAATCGGTAAACACAGGCTACATAAACAGTGTTTGTATCTTGCTCCTAAATAAATGAGCATTACTTGCAAGCGATTAAAATGCCTTTCTAACAAATTATAAGTGATTAAAGTTTAAATGTAATTCTTGGTTTGTCAGAAAGCTTTGCAAGTGTATTAAGTTAGTTGACCTAAAAAACACCAATTTTCATGTTAACAACAGTATCAAAACCCAATTCTTTAACTCTGCCTGAACATTTTAAAACTTGTTTAAAATCTGAGTTGAAGCTATTGAGATGTTATTCCCCGCGATTAAAGAATTTTGATTAAATTTTATTCTTAGTCTTTTCAAAATAAAGACTTCTTATTATTTCGAGGAGTAATTTTTCTGTGATCAGAAAAGAAAGCTTCTTGCAACAACATTACGGGCTCATTTGCCTTTATTTTAAATATTTACAAACATACTATCTTTATCTCTTGTTTCACATACTGTGTTAACAACGTGGTTTTAAAAAATGGAATTTTTGACGGAACCGAAAGATGCTCCTATTTGCAATAGAGGCCATTCAATTTTAAATGAACCTGTCGTCTTCAGTCTGTATTTGAGGACGGATAAACGAAGAAAATCCGTAGAATTTGGTAATACCAGGTTACAGATTTTTTTAAGTTGCTGCTCATAACAGAATTGGTAATAATTCTATGGTGCTTGGTATAAACGACAGCCGGGTATAAAAGTACCGGGTATAAAGGTACCAGACCCCTTAAGTAAAAAACAGTGATTTAAATATAAACAAGCGGGCTTGTGGCGGCCCTGTGGTACAGCGCGCTGGTTTACGGTGCTGAGGGTGCTCAGATCGAATCCCGGCGTGGCGCCACGAAAAATGCTTCCGTTCGTGTCGTCCCTTCATAGGGGGTAATGAGGTCCGCCTACATGGTGCCCCCATAATAAAATGGGCAGTAAAATTGCGGTGTAGTATAGGCCAATGTTTCATTACAAGTGCCTCCGCATTGGCAAAAAAAAAAAATAATAATAATAATAACATAACAAGTTATTGGCTTTTATACCAATCGCAGAACAATAATTTCGACTTAACTCTTTTGTACAAAGAAATGTACTTTTGTATATAAAATTGATAGACATAAGCCTTTTATACAAGTCAAGAGTTTTTTTTTTTTTTTTAAGGTTTCACACTACCTTTGAAAACACTGAAATGACCGTAAACATGATCAAATTCGAGCTACTTAAACTCCAATAATATTAATATATATATATATATATATATATATATATAATTTTTTTGTTTTATATCAAAATTACAATTCTCCAGTTATATTTTATACAAAAATAGAACTTGTAAATCCATAAATAATTTTTAGATTTTGTTTTTAAATGTACACACTACTTAAAAGGGGAAAATATCTTTGGATGTTTCTGGCATCATAAAATTAAGAAATATGCATACAGAAACTATTTTTTGGTCAAATTAAATTAATAATATACTCAAGTTTAATGTAAAACCAAAAATATACAAAAAATATAGTTTAAATTGAAAAATTTATATAAAATTTTTTATTTAAATTTAAATTTAGCAATTTCTTAAAAACATTTTCAAGTGTAATTTTTTTTTTTACAAATTTATTTTTATTTTTTTGGTTTTAGTATGTAAAGAAGCTTAAAATACAAATCTGATAAAAATTTTGTGTGTCTAGCACACATAGTTTGGGAGTAACCGTGCGCGTAATCCAAAAATTTACATATTTCAGAAAACTGAAGTTAAAGTTGAAATATACATGACCATGGCAGCAGGATGAGCTTTACATAAACTCTCATGACTCGAGAAATAATGCGAATTTTTTTATGTGGTTTTTTGCATATTGTTCAGAAATGTCCTAAAAATCATAATATAGCAAAAACCAAAAATCGATTTTTTGAAGTTTTAAAGGTGGTGTGCCCCCTTAAATCAATACTAACAAATATCTAAAAATCACTTTTTTTATAATATCTCAAATTCGTAGATTTCTTCAAACCTGATATTAAGTTCTTTCAATAAGGAACCAAAATGTTCGGCGAACTAACAGGTGGTAGCACTTCCATCGTAGTAATTTTCTATCACCATTTTTAAATTTGGGAAATGTGATAAATTAGCTTTGTCCATATGTGATTTCCAGAGCACCAATTTAGCTTTAAATGTATTTATCGTACTTGTCAGAGAAGCATTATGATGATTTCTACCCTGTAGTTCTAAATTTAGTTCCTTTAATTTTACAGTTAAATCAATTAGAAAGCCTAGCTCAATTAAATAAGGTTTTTGCTCTAATTCTAAACAAATTTCATTCCTAGATAATAGGTCAGGAGATGGTCGAATGGCTAGGGCGTTGGCATTCGGTTCAGATCCTGTGTGTTCGAGTCCCACTGTTGACATGGATGTTTGTAACCGTTCGGAATCGGCTTTAAACAGTAGGTCCCAGTCTAATAAGCCCCCGTGAAGCAAAAAGTGTACCGTAGCACTCCAAACCAAACCAAATATCCCGGATAATAGAAATTCTTTCACCTGCAGTAATAAATTTAAAAACCGCTCAAGTACCTTTCCTCTACTGATCTCTCTCAATTATCTAAACTCAAATAATCTAAAATTTCTAAACTCAAATAACTAAAATTTTTGCTATTTGAACGGCGTGCACTTTAAAACTGTTTCGCGGACACCTTAGTGACCATAGGAACCGCGTTGCCAATTCCTGACGTACACTGTATAGACACATAAGCGTCCATTAAATTTTGCAATCAAAAATTCAAAGATTCAAAGACATGAAGATTGTGAGAGGGAGTTACTTGTAAGAGAGACTGTTAGGAATTCCCTCTCACAGGAACTGTTGGCGATGAATCCAAATAAGATATGGTGGAGCAACATTGCTGAAACCTCAGAATAGCCAAGGCAGAAAGCAATAGCCTTTTATCGACTAGTGACGGGCCATGATTGCCTGTGTAAACATCTCTGTCATATAAATATTGTTCCAGAAACCTTTTGCAAGCTCTGCAATCGACGGGAGGAGATGGACTTTACCTATATACTGAGTTTCCCCGCTCTGCCTCCAACACCATCATTGTGGGAGAGATATTGGATAGCTAGGAAACTTTTGGGCTCAAGGACGTTTAAGTTATCTTTTGTTTGTTTGCTCTTGCTTTTTGTAGTCTTGTAACCCGCTACTGGAAATAAGAAAATAAAAAAAAAAGATTCAAGATATTTTAGCACTTAAAAATTAGTTGAAATTATGCTATATTTAGCAAAGGAAATATTAAAATAAGGATTAGTCTGACCTACCTCAAACGTCGTAAATATAAGTCATTATCCAAATCCGTTTCTCATTCCCATATGGCCGAATGGCTAGGACGCAGGAATTCGGTTCAGATCCTATGGGTTCGAGTCCCATTGTTGACATGGATGTTTGTAGCCGTTCGGAATCGGTTTTAAACTGTAGGTCCCGGTCTTATTAATCCTCTTGTAGACCGTAGTGCTTCAAACCAAACCAAACCTCATTCATACATGTATGTGGGTGTGCATGCATCAAGGTGAGAAAATCGTGCGATCTCGGATAATTGAGTTCCTATGCTACCCACCTCTAGTTGTCTACAAAGATGTTTACAGCCTTAATAGACGATACAAACAAACTTGCTTTGATTTGAAAGAAGTATCTAAAAAACATTCTTTATCAAATGCTGTTCACCCTTGGCTTTTCACTCATTTGAATTCCATTAACCCCTACCTGATATCCCATCCCCGTGGGATAGACATCGGTGATACATTCCAAGTTCACGAACAGAAAAAAAAACCCGGCTGTTCCCCAATATTTTAGGCGAACTCCACCTAGCCCATCCTCTGACATCCGAATTTCATTGACCTCTCATTTTAAAGAAAAAGAACGTCTGTTTCCTCAGTTGGCAGAGGATCCACGTCTGTACCAGACCAGAAGGCCTGCCTCTGCTGTTTGAAAGGACCCCGTGTCTCTCCGGAGAGCATCCTGCTGTGGGCAGCTACCGGCTTGAATGGTCGTCTCGGAAGGGGGTTACTTATTCAGTTCTACGGCAGGAGTGCACCGCGGCTAATTTATTTATGCGTAATATCGAGGGTGGACCGGTTTGTTTTCGGTTCTCACCGTACCCCCGGCGATCCTGTGGCAAGCAAGTCATCGGTCGCGAATATTCTAATGCATTTGGGCGAAACTCTGCAGGTGGCCGGCAAAATTGTTTTCATTGCCACTGCTGATTGTTGTAAGGCATCCATTAGGTTGCTTGTCAATATTAAAATGTGTCACTTTAATGCATTCAGACAATTTTGGGTCCGGCCTTTCAAGGAAGAATGTGTTTCTAAGGGTTATAGTGAATTCATATACATTTTTTATTCTTTAGAGTAAAATTTCACAAATAAAGAAGAAAATGTTACGAAAAGGGCTTACCTTTGCCTCGATTTATCTAGTACAGTTGGTGTAGCCATATTGGATACGCTCAGCCCAATGTTAAGGTTGTTGTGTACTAACCCTATTGGGTTCACTCACCTCAATGTTAACCCAAGGAGAAGATTTGCCCAAGGATTGACGAAAAGTTGTACTGCGTAATTGAGAAAGAAATGTCACAGTTTGGGGGGTTTTTTTAATGCAAATAATATTTTTAAATTGAAATTATTCGGGGTAAACATCTGGTATAGTGTATTTTAAACGCTCCTCAATTTCTTTTGTGGACGCAATTTATAAAATGAATCCCGTTGCAAGGTGCAGAAAAGTTCAGGTTATCTGAAAATGCCATTTTTATTGGATTATCAGCATTTATGTAGCTGTCAGTTATAGACAAATTTTCTCCATAGGTTCATATTGAGATGAGTGAATCCAATGGGGTAAGTAGACAGCAGCCTCAACGCACGGAGAAAATTCTTCCAATGTTTGTCCACTTGAATTGAAAGTTTTTTTTAAATTGTACTCAGTAACCAAGAAAGCAATTGTTTACTCGGGTATCTTTTTCATTCTTTAAAAGAAACACTAATTATTTTAAAGTTTGAATTATTCGGGGAGGGAGGAATGGGGCTTACTCTGTTTTAAACGTAAGTTATTTCCTTTTGTGGAAATTTCTAAGACAAATAAGTCAGCAGAATAGAAAATTTCTTTCTCTGTGACGGAGTACATTTTAAGAAAAAAAAATCTTAGTCAACAATCCTTTGAAAAATTGTCTTTATAGATTATAATGCGCCAGATCGGGCCCGTCATAGCTGCTAAGGCCCTACAGGATGAAATCCCTACCGGTGAGGGGAGACCGCAGCAGGCGACCACCCCCACTCCCGACACCAAGCAGCACCCCTGCGCCCACACCCCAGGCCCACAGGATCGACCAGGACAGAAGCTGGAAACGTACAATAGCAGCAGAGGAGAAAAGCCATTTAGGATAGCTGATTAAATTTGGAATAATGGCAAAGACCAAAGCTGGAAGCTCGAGAGGCCAGAAAGGACCACAACATGCAATTAGCGAGGGTGGTTCGAATCGTGGAGCCAGAGAAAGCAAAACAAGCGAAGAGTTGGGACGTTTCAACGACTTAAAATGGGAAAGTCCTAAACCAGTGTCTGACCAATTTTAAGAGGCCATAACCCTGGGTCCTTATCTCGCGACATCAGAATCAACGTAAGGATTTAGACCACCCTGCGGACCCCCGTGAAGTGGCTTGCTCAAGAAAGATCCTTTGGACAGTAAATATGGGGGAATTAATAAATGAAACAAAAGAAAAAGAAAGAAAAGCGAGCCGTGGTCCCCGGTGGTCGGCAAACGCTGACCGTTGGCAAGGCTGCAGTCTATGGGCCAGAATCTCTAGGGGTAGGGCCTAATCTCCTGACTTTCGCGAGTCACGTGCCATTTCTTCATAGAGCTGAGCGAATCCCATACGGCTGCTACTCAGCAGCCTTAAGGTTTAGGGCCTGTTCTCATAGAATCCGTCAGCGTCAGCATTAAAGATTCAGTTGGAGCTGATTGGTCAAATGAGTTCAATCATCGGTATATGATTGGTTAAAAAATTTTACGCTGACAAATTCTATGTGAACAGGCCCTTACACGTTTTAAAGTACACACTTTAAAGTCTGTCCTTATCAATTTTTAGTTCACCTTATAAAGTTACGCCTTTTAAAGTCTGTCAAATTATCAATTTTTCATCTCTACAGTAGTATTAAAGTACCGTTATCTACCCTTCTAATTTCAATTTTACTTTTATCCCCACCATACATAACAATGAAATTTAATAGTATTACACAGTAATTTAAAAAATATGATCATAGTTTGTAGTTTGAGCACTTTCTTAGAATAATCCTAGTTTCATCCTAGAGTAAAATTTAATAATTAATTGATCTGATGCAAAAAAAAATGCAATAAAAATTTTGATGTAAATATTAGAATGTATGAATTGAACTTTCTCTCTCTTTTTCCGGTTAATTAGCATCAATGCTGTATGAAAGTTTATCTTTTTGGGGGGTTATACCGTAATTAAAGATTACCAGATATTAAAAACCAGAAATTATTGTATTTCGATGCGAAAGTTTGTTTGCATTGGAATGACTTGGGGGTTTACATTATCCTATAGAAATGCATAGTTATTACACCATGGTTTTACATCAATTAAAGTCTCCGCGTAAAAAAAAAATTCCAGAAATGTGTAAAAGAGGTGAAATTGATAAGTCGAGGAGTGCGCCCATAGTAAATTAGTTTTTTCATCAAACATATGAAATACAATAGCTTTGAAATGGATTTGCATTAACCACTGAGTACTAACCAACAAACAAGAAAGAGAGACAGAAATTCCAAAGGGCAGAGAACCTGAATTTTTATTTCGACGTGAATTTTTATTTACAAAACATTAAATGATCTATCTCCCGAAAACAATGAAATGCTAAATTTTTTTTACTTAAAAAATAATTTTCTTGGCTTTATATCCGGTTTCGAAATAAAAGTTTAAAACGATTTTTGATTAATTGCTTCGTCATACGAGAAAGGACCATTATTGTGTAACGTACAAGAATTTAAAAGTTCGACGCAAATGTAAATTCGGAAGTGCTCGTGATCTGGTTATCGACAAACTCGTCGGCAAACTCGACAAACTCGTCGGATGAGTTTGTAACCAGTTGCGCCGTGTGCGTGGCTCCATTCAATTACATAGGTTACGACTCATCACGGACTGGTTTGTGACTGGAGTCAGTTATCAGTTTCTTTTGAGTTGCTCCGTGTGCAGACGGCCTAAGTAGCACTTATCGTAAGTAACCTGAAACTGATAATAGTTAAAATTTTTAGTTTAGGGAGAAATGATAGCTTTATCACCTTGAATAGAACACTTAATCAAATAATTATACAATTTAGGCCTGTTTAATACCTTTTACGGTGTGGTAATTATATCCCAACCTAAAAAGTTTATTTCTCTTCATACTTTTTCGGTCCAATACTTTTATCAATTATTTTTTTATGGGTCCAAAACGAGAGAAACTACATTTAATCGCAATTGCTATTGGGTTATCTGTAGCCTTCTCGACTTTGGTTTCAGAATATCCTGATTACTATTTAAGAAGTCCTCCTTAAAGTTGTGTAGAGGTAGAGTTACGTTTGACGTAGAGCCTATTAAGTGAGTGTTTATTCTTAATGTGTTCAGATTGGTTTGGTTTGGTTTGAAGCGCTACGGTTAACTTTTGTTTCAAAAGTGCTAATTAGACCTTAAGGTGTTCAGAAGCCAGATCTCTTTTAGTGTATCTGTCAACGTAATTGTAGGTGTGAATAAAGGCATGTCGTAAATCCCTGTTACTTCAATCATTCCAATTCTAAGTGTGAATGAAGACATTAATTGAATACGTTCAATGTAAATGTTTCATTTTTTTCTGTTAATAATTTGTTCTATTTAGTGTCTTATAATTTACAATTTATACCTGGTGCTTTTTTAGTCCACTACAACGTAATGGGATGCAGAACACCGATACATTTATCCAGTTCTAACAAAAAAATCTTGATACGGTTACGAGTAACTGATACAAGTAGGAATGCTCCTTTGGAAGGGTTTACTGCTGATAAATAAGACTATACTCAGCCAAAGCTTCTCTCCAATAATGTTCCTTCTTTGACATAGCCTGACCATAACCTGTTTACCCTAAGAAAGCAAACGGGAGATTTCTTGCTATCTGGCGAAATGTACATTGATATTACGTTACAGGAACAGGTTATTATCTCCATTATCGGACACAACCATACTTTTTACTTCATGTTATCATAGTCTTCTATTCGGGATTCTTTGGAGCCGAAGAGGAGTGGCAACGTTACGCTAGTGTTGTTCTACTCTTAAGTAATCAAATTGCTCATATCTAATAAAATGGAGACAGAGAAAAATTGATATCAAATTATTTTTTATTACCTCGGCAAACCTTTCGCCTTACAACGCACTGAAAATCAAAACATGCCAGACGGTGTTCCAAACTACCGAAACCGTGTTCCACTGGTGGAAGCACCATTTCTCATAAATTTAATCTCTCATCTATATCGCGTGCCCTCTTGAAAACAAATACAGATTGGATTTTTAAAGAAGCAACATGCTTCGAGCCACGGTGCTCCATTAATCATCCCTGCATTTCCCATGGCTCACGAACCTGCCTTTTCTGATCACATGATCCCTTCCTTGTTCATCAGCGCTGCAGTCCATCACGTTCCGTATCGCTCCGTCAATGCTCGGCATTCCTGCAGCGTGACAGCTACAACGCCGATTCGATAAACGTGCAGCATCGCTCCAGAGATAGCGCCCGGATTCTGGCTAGCGATCGTTTGTTTCGAAATCGACAAATTCGTAGAATGCATTTCAAGTTGTTCAGTGAGTGGCCTTATAATGCTTGTATTTTGGTAATTTTTTTTACCATCCTAGGATCCTGCTACTTGGGCCATTTCTTATCAGTTTCTGCAAGTGGTTTTCTTCCACTATGGAATCAACATCGAAAACTAGTTTTTAATCTAAAGGAGCTTTCACACACATGCAGACAAACACACCCCGACTCCTCTTGACACATTTGGGGGTCGATTAGTCACGCTCCTTCCCCCTAGCGATGTGTGAAGGAACACTAAACTGTCTTCCAGACATTTCCCCATTTAGAACACCCCCCCAAGGTCCCTCGTGTCTCTTTGATGATCTGTGCAAAAACCGCTCGATAGAGGGATCGCTGCAAAGCACTCTGCCTATAAATCACTGTTTTCTCCCTAGAATTCTGTGCAGTGCAGATGTGTGTGGACGCCTTATTAGATAACTTTTCCGTTGCCCTTAATTCTAAGAATCATATTAGATTATTATTTTGGAAGGAGCACGTTTTTCTCAAAATTATACAGTACTGGGTCAATACATATAACTTTAACTAGTAAAATGTAAGTAATTCAACAGGGAAGGATATTAAAAGGTGACTGCCTACGTTCGGAGCCAATTTTTCTTAAAAATTGTTCTTTTAAGGATTTTTTGGTCTTTTATGGTAAAATAGCATTTAAAAATAAAAAAATTTTAAAAATCTTGCCTTTAAATACTATACTTTTTTTTATATTGGTCAATTTGAAGTAATTTTTAATGAAATTTAGCAAAAACGCCAAACACTCTGCACAAAATTCTAATGCTACTATATTAATTTCCTTCTCACACATGATACATATAACAGTTATCTTCAAAATGACCCACAATCTCAGAGAAATTTTAAAATTCAAAAATAATATAGACAATTTTATGTTCCAATATGAAAATTTTCCCCAATTCGTGATTCCTTTCCTTATAAAAACAGCCCCAAACAAAAACTATTTATTATACATCAAATATTGTGTGTCATTTCATTAACAATAGCATTTAAAACATTTTCTGAAAATGTTATCAAATTATATGCATTATTATGTGAAATATCATGATAACGGTAGAGATTTGTGCTAAAAATACATAATTCTGAGAAAAACGCATTTAAAGTTGTTTGTCACTTCAATTTTGTAGCAGACGATGTTTTTTAAAATAGCTATAACTCTGCTTATAATTGATGTAGAATGAAAATCAAAACGGTTTTGAAAAGAGTAAAGATTGAATTACACGATTCTTGCAAAAAACAATTGACCAAAATAGTCAAAAAATGGCATTTTCAACGTAGGCAGTCACCTTAAATATCAGGAAGAATGCAATGACAGTCAAACGAAATAAGCAGAAATCCTTCACTTAGAGCTAAACGCAACATTTATGCAAGATTCTGTAGCAGTATGAGAACTAAACCATATAACGAGGCAACTGACCGGTCTCTGCATAAGGAGGCCTAACCGAATAAGTTTTCTCAAGGTGGAACTTTCTGAATAGGATGCAGGTCTAAACAAAAGGCATCCCAAGGTCCCGAGATTCCCACGGAAACATACAGTCGAACCCCTTTATAGAGAACACGGTATATAACGAACTCACGGCTATAAAGAACGAAAATTTTGGTCCCGTCGTTTTCCTATTGTACATAATCTAATTAGTATTATTTCAGTTTAATGTAATCGATTTTAGTCGATTTAATTCCTTAATGATCATTTTTTATAGATTTTATCATTTTTTAATACATCATTATTGAATACACATTGCAACTAATGAGCTATGCATTTTGTAAACTCCAGCATTTTTCTTAGCGGTTCGGAAATATCGAACCACCGGATAAAGCCTTTGGTCCCGCGAAGTTCGTTATAACGAGGTTCGACTGTAGTCAAATCAACAGAAAATAAGTAGAAATCCTGCACTTAGAGCTAAACACACCATACATGCAAGATTATGTAGCAGTAAAAAAGAAAATATACAATCCTAAAAAGAACACAAATGAAAAGATAGAAATACAAAAGACTCACTAACCCTAAACCGATAAATTGGTTATAATTAAAAAACAGCAATATTAACCTTAAGAATTATACCACTGCAGCATAACTACAGCGCCATACCCAATTGAAATTTTAAAGACACAAGTAGAAACCAGGAAACCCTATCTTAATTGTCCTTAAAATACACCCGATTATAAATACCATTTTTCTTTAAACTTTTATATAACAAAAGTTATTGGGGAAATTGTTCTTACGTAGATTTTCAATACATATATTTTTAGTTAAAACATGATAGAAAATAATTAAAACTAATATAATTTTGGTGAAAATTTCATAACATTTTAAAATAGAGGGAATTTTTTATAAATTTTTATTACAATGGGGTGCTCACGCCAGAGACCCTACACTGAATGCAACTCAATATATTTTAATTTCCTTTGTACAGTAGAGTCCCGATAATCCGAACTTCGGTAATCCGTAAATCCGCTTAATCCGAAACCAAAAGTCAAAAAGAACAAAGGTTACAATAAAACCACAGTGATACTAAGTAATATAAAGTATGTTTCTGAAAATCACAAGAAAATCGAAAGTTAGACAATGTATTGAACTAATTATTACTGAACTACATTGCTTTGAAAAAATCTGTTAATTTTTTTTATAGAAGAGAAGAATACCTCTCCCTTAAAGCCAAATTACGCCAACGCGTCAGAAAAATGGCGTCCGCTCTGGTCTCGGTGGAGGGTTGCTCTACGTAGCATAGCACTACATCCAATGCAGCCGCGTCTGAGTGGGATACCCTCTGCTCGTTGTCACCGTCTGCTCCACCTTCACTCTCGTCTGACACCTTGACAGGTTCTTTAAAACCATTTCAAAAATCTACTGATCGTCTACAATCTTACACTCTACTGTACTGTACTAGGAAGCTTTCTGCTCTCTTATCACGCATTATCGTCCGGAGATATGGTTATGTTTAGACAGACCTTATAAAATAAATTGTGTAATCACACGTAATATGTAATATTTATGTAATCACATTTTATTATGCAATTTAAGTATATTTTAAGAATGATTTCGCTTAATCCGAAAAATTCGTTAATCCGAAAAGGGTCTGGGCCCAATCAATTCGGATTATCGGGGCTCTACTGTATTATATACTACAGTGACATTTACCTGTGTTCTGAACTAAAAGTTTTACGATATTTCCGAAAATCACTGAAATATATCAGAAAAAGTTTCAAAACACTGGGGTTTTTTTAATTATATTTTTTTTAGTGCAGGTACCTGTAAAATGATTTAGTTAATACACATAGCTGAAATTCAATTTTATAAATTAAAAATAAGGTATTCTTTTGGACTGAAATATTTTGAATTTTATTAGGGTTTATTATAGAAAATTTAAAAATATATATAACCATATATCGACAGCCATAGATATGTTTTAGATCCTAAAAGTCGGTCTGTGGTCTAGAGCAGTGGTGCACAAACCATGGGTCGCGAATCACAAAGGGGTCGTGAAAAAAATGCGAGAGGTCACGATAGTCTGAAGTAAATTTATATCATAATGAATTATTTAATAAAAAAAACATGTTTTCGATTTTCTATAATGACAAATTTTTAATGTATCTATATATATAACACAGTTCCGTAACTGACTGACTGACTCACTGACTCACTGACATACAACGCACAGACCAAACCGCTGAACCTAAAGGGCTGAAATTCTGCATGGCGATTCTTCTTATGGTGTAGGGGTGCACTAAGAAAGATTTTGGAAAAATTCTTCTTAGATTTTTCTAAATTAAATTTTTAAGCTGTTTTTGTAACTTTTTTTAAGTTTGCATTTAAAATAATAATTTGAGGGTTATAAAATTTATATCACGAGAAAGATCCTAAAAATTCCTTTAAAATGAAATCTTTTTCGAATCTTACCTCCATTTTCTGATTTTTGGTGAATTTTTAAAGATCAATTTTTAGAATTTAATTTATAAAATGCTGATCACGTGATTTCTTTTTCTGGTACTTTAAAAAATTTATCGTCAAGTGCATAACAACTAAATAGACAAAAAAAAATTTTCTTTCTAATGCAGCAGACGATTATATATTATCCAAAAAAGTAATTATTCCTTGCGACTTTTTTATAAATATATATATATATATATATATATATATATATATATATTTATTTATTTATTTTACATCAATTGTATACATTGATCGTCGTATTTATTATAAATATATATATATATATATATATATATATATATATATATATATATATATATATATTTGGCATTAATTGCATACATTGACCGTTGTATTTAATTTGAATGTACTCCGTAGCGAAGTGCGGGTTTTCAGCTAGTTTATTTATCTATATATATAAAACAGTTCCGTAACTGACTCACTGACTGACATACAATGCACAGACCAAACCGTTGGACCTAAAGGGCTGAAATTTTGCATGGCGATACTTTTTATAGTGTAGGGGTGCACTAAGAAAGATTTTTGAAAAATTCTTCTTAGATTTTTTTAAATTAAATTTTTAAGCTGTTTTAGTAACTTTTTTTAAGTTTGCATTTAAAATAATAATTTGAGGGTTATAAATTTATATCGCGAGAAAGTTCATACAAATTCCTTTAAAATGAGTTCTTTTTGGAATCTTTACCTCCATTTTCTGATTTTTGGTGAATTTTTAAAGATTAATTTTTACAATTTAATTTATTAAATGCTGATCACGTGATTTCTTTTTCTGTTACTTTAAATAAATTTATCGTCACGTGCATAACAACTAAATAGACAAAAAAAAATTTTTTCTTGCTAATGCGGCAGACGATTGGACATTATCCAAAAAAAATATTAAAATATAGTAAAAGATATTATGTTCCTCAAACTGTACTATATTAACTGTACTATATTCTTTAGTATGTCCTATTACATTTAATTTGAATATTTTCTTCTACATTATTTTGTCTATAAAAATATCCCTTACTATTTTTTTATAAATATATTTTTTTGTTTTTTACATCAATTGTATACATTGATCGTCGTATTTATTATAAAGATATATATATATATATATATATATATATATATATATATATATATATATATATATATATATATATATATATATATATATATATATATTTGGCATTAATTGCATACATTTACCGTTGTTTTGAATTTGAATGTACTCCGTAGCGAAGTGTGAGTTTTCAGCTAGTATTTTTATATGCGAAAAGGTATGATATGGTATTGTTAACTAAGGTGCCAAACAGTTTTACAGTATAATATCCATCAGAAAAAGGCTATAAGGTCGAAAAAAGGTTTGCGCACCACTGGTCTAGAGGACGATCACCTTTAGATCCTAAAGATCAATTTTCTGATGTGAAATAATCAACCTTAGATCCTAATGATCAATTTCCTGATGTGAAATTCTGTAAACACAAGATTCATTACTTGATGTGTGGTATTGCGGTATCGAGAAGTAGTAGAAACTTTTACTGACATGATCAATGTAAAAATTTATGTGTTGAAATATTGAAAGTTCTCGTTATCTCTGACAGATATAAATCGTTACTGTCGATTGCAAATCATTCCAGAAATAACGTGTCATAGCAAGGAAAACTGTTTAAAGCGGGGCGTAAAAGTAGTCACCTTCGTTAAAAGCATTAACGCTGATATTATGTGCATATATACACTAACATATTTTGGTTTTATTTCTCTAAGATCGAGCGGTTGGACGATGTGCAACATGTCCTTTCTTACTAATGTCTACAAGCAATGCATCATTCAAATGTTGTGCCGAAGAAACAGTCTTTGTTGAAGGAAGTTTTCCATCTCTTGATGTCCAAGCAAGAAATAACTGATGGAGCAAAGCAACAATTGAAAATGCAGTAGTTAAAATTTATAATGTCTTAGAGTGTCTTCCGACAAATTTTTAATATATTTCCTTCTCTTGCTTATATTGATAAATGTCCTGTCTCACTTCTTGTGACAAACGGCTGGTGCTTGTCAGACATTTGGAAATAAATGAAGGCCGGAACGCGAGATTTTTTTACTGAACTAATTACAAATGGTATTAAAGGTCAAAGTGTGTGACATGGGTCTATAACCACTAAACTGTTTACGAGCTACAGAAACGTAAAGGATCCCAACATGACAACTTCGATTAAGTAAATCCACTCTTGAGCTATATCATTATTTTTCTTTTCCATTCTTAGTGACTTATTTATTAAATGATGTAAATATGTAGTACTAAGAGTTAGAAACAATGTATTGAAGAATACATCTGGAGAGTAGATCCGTGGTTAAAGTCTTATCATTAGCAAACGGTTGTTAAGTTGATGCTCGGCAGTTGGAACGATTATGGATTCATCTACATATTTGGCCTATTTAAAGTCTTAGCAGTTGATATTTATGGTAATACTAGCTGTATACATGTGCTTCGCTACAGTGTACATTCAAATTAAATACAACTATCAATGTATGCAGTTAATGCCAAAAAAATATATTTATAAAAAATCGTAATGGGTATTTTTATAGACAAAATAATGTAGAAGAAAATATTGAAATTAAATCTAATAGAACATACTTAAGAATATAGTACAGTTAATACAGTACGGTTTGAGTAACATTTCTTTTACTTTATTTTAATATTTTTTTGGATAATATCCAATCGTCTGCCGCATTAGAAAGAACAAAAATCGTCAATTTATTTCGTTATTATGCACGTGACGCAAAATTAATTTAAAGTATCACAAAAAAAGAAACCACGTGATAAGCATTTAATAAATTAAATTCTAAAAATTAATATTTAAAAATTCATCAAAAATCAGAAAATGGATGCAATGATTCGAAAAAGATTTCATTTTAAAGGAATTTTTATTATCTTTCTCGTGATATAAATTTTATAACCTTCAGATTATTATTTTAAATGCAAACTTTAAAGAATGTTACAAAAGCAGCTTAAAAATTTAATTTAAAAAAATATAAGAAGAATTTTCAAAAATCTTTCTTAGTGCACCCCTGCACTATGAGAAGAATCGCCATGCAAAATTTCAACCCTTTAGTTCCAGCGTTTTGTTCTGTGCGTTATCTGTTAGTCAGCCAGTTACGGAACTGTTACATATATATATATATATATATATATATATATATATATATATATATATATATATATATATATATATATATATATATATATATATATATATATATATATCTGTATAATATATGATCTACATAATTATCATTCACAGTGTATCAGAACATATGTCTTCGATTTGTAATGATGATCCATAGAAAAATATATTCGACGCGAAATAAAGAACTCCAGGCCGAAGCTCTATAACAATAATGGGTTTAAATACGATATAATTTGAATGGTGTTGGAAATACTTTTTTGTGGCACTTTCACTATACACGTAATTGTAGTCAGGTAATCTAACATGCTGTAGAAGTTTCAGTGTAGAGAAAAAGATCGAAATTAACAGCTTTCAACCCGATGTAAATTTAAATAATCTAATACTCGAAATCTAATACTAGAATTTAAATAATCTAATACTCGAGAGTGGGCGATTTTAATGCCCACTCTCCCATGTGGGGTTACACTGACACAAATGAAGCTGGAAAGAGAGTCCAGGACTTCCTTAGCTCGTCTCCCTTTGAACTTATATTCAACAAAAAAGACCCTCACACTTACCTGCATTACAACGGCAAAAGCTTCAACCCAGATCTGTTGATGGTCACTGCTGACCTATACAAATGTACAAAACGAACAGTTTTGAAAGACCCAGGATCGGGACATAGGCAGGTGCTCGCAGAAGTTGAAATTCCCAGGGCTGAACAGAGGCCCTTTTCATCGTCAAAAACCTCTTGGAATTTTAAGAAAGCTAACTGGTCTCTCTTCACCGAACAATTAGAACATGAACTTAGCCACGAAAAACTCGACTTTACTCTTAACCCGACTAAAGTTTATAGAACTATTAAAGAAACAATTATAACGTGTGCTAAGAGATCCATCCCTAGAGGAAAACAGAAGAAATATAGGCCTTTCTGGACAGAAGAACTGTCCTCATTGAAAGCTAAAAGAGACAGACTCAGGAAGAAGGCAGAGCTGACAACACGGCCATGTGATGTGCAGGCCTGGAGAAAACAATCTGCATGCTTTAGAAAAGCCTTAAACGACAGTAAACGATCAACATTCAACGAATTTATTTCCAATATTAACTATCAATCTGATTGTAAGAGAGCGTTTAAATTTATTGGATATCTAATGACTGATTCTAACCCAACTAAACAATTCCTCACAGTTGAAGATAAAAAGCTTTCTTCTGACTCTGCTATAGCGAAGGCTTTCGCACAACATTTCTGTGGGACTCTTAGCAAGGACACCTACGCAAAAACGGAGTCGGCCGGAGTTAAGCAGAAAACTTCACTCCTACAGTCAAAAATTGAGCCTAATACTGATCCAGTTTTGGAGGCCCCTATTACTTGGGACGAATTGGTTTTTTTTGCTATAAGAAACCTCGCAGAAGGTAAATCACCTGGTGGAGATCGAATCCATCCTGAGTTTCTCACCCATCTAGGCCCTCGGGCCCTTGAAACCATCTGGATCTTTTTCAATTTAATTTGGAATACTGGTATCGTACCAGATGACTGGAGAACCTCTATTATTATACCTATTCATAAGAAAGACAAAGACCCTAGTCAACTTAAAAGCTACAGACCAATATCACTGACTAGCGTTGTAGGGAAGGTTATGGAGAAAATAATTGTGAGAAGACTTAACTTCTACCTAGAATCTAGAGAGCTACTGGTTGAAGAGCAAGCTGGTTTTAGAACTTTTAGATCTACCAATCAACATGTTACCCTACTGAGCCAGTTTGTTAAAGACGCTCTGGATAGCAGACAGGTCCTGACGGCAGTTTTTATCGACCTCAAGTCTGCTTACGACAAAGTTTGGCGAGAAAACCTCCTTTTAAAGCTCTCAAATCTGGGTATTAGGGCCAATCTTTTCAACTGGATCCGAAACTTCCTGTGCCAGCGCTCTTGTAAAGTAAGGTATGGCAGCTCATTGTCAAAGTCCAAGATCCTAAAAACGGGTCTCCCACAAGGAGCCGTTAGTAGCTGCTCCCTTTTTAACATCTATATTAATGATTTGGTTACGAAAATTAAGGATATTCATGGAGTTAAATGCCTCTTATACGCTGACGACTTGGTTTTCTGGACAGTTTCTAAAAAACTAAACGCAAGGATAAGGATAGAGACTACACTATCTGCTTCTCTGAATGTTTTGAGGGATTGGTGTGGTAACAATAATATGGAAGTGAACCTAAAGAAATCGTACTGCCTGTCATTCTCACTTATGCAACAAACTTTAGATCTACAACTGACGTATAAGGGCATCCAAATCCCCGTGTGCGATAATTTCAAATATCTGGGAGTGACTTTTGACCGTAAACTTACATTTAAGCCCCATGCTGAGGAAATTTCCAACCGTGCCAAGAAGAGGCTCAGTATCCTCAAACGCCTTGCCGGGGCAAGGTGGGGCTGTTCTGCTAAAACCCTACTACACACATATCATACGTTTATTCGCCCCCTTTTGACTTATTGCTGCGAACCACTTGTTGTCGCCGGAGAAAATGTAATTGATTCCCTTGAAAGGGTACAAAATCAAGCTCTACGCATTGTTTCTGGGGCTGTAAAGACCACCCCGATTGACGCGATGCTTCTTTTGACTGGTGACTGGCCACTTAGAACTGTGATCCAGGAGAAGGCCGTAATTCTTTGGGAAAAAATCATTAGGGTACCTGGATGCTTCTCACTTTGGAACGAGATCAGTCGGGACCCGACTAGAAATCTAAAGACACAGATGGGCTTTCTTCAGGGAGTCCTCCAGTTGAAATCCTCACTCGACTTAACTTTTGAACCAGAACCCCTTGTTCCACCACAAAACCCATTGAATTTGAAATTCACCCAAATTAATCTTGACTTGGGTCAAGGAGTGACTAAAAGTAACACTGATCCTTCTATATTGAGAGCCTTGACTCTCGATCTACTTCATACTCATTACCCCGAACCAGAGTGGCTACGGATCTTCACAGACGGGTCCCTCCTGGGCGATGGCGCTAATGCAGGTGCTGGAGTCGTATCGAGGATCTTCTGTTTCTACGTTCTTGTGGGGAGGGGTTCTGCGTTTGACGGAGAGATTGCTGCGATCCGCACAGCCCTTTCCCAACTTCTCTGTCACCTGGATAAATTCAGAAGAACCGTTGTCCTCTGCGACTCCAGAGCTGCCCTGCAGGCTATCATTTCTGACAATTCCCCCTTAACGAAGGACATTTTGGACTGTCGCCGTCACCTTCAGACACTAGCTTCTCATGAGAAAACCATTGTCCTCCAGTGGGTACCTGCCCACTGTGGTGTCCCAGGCAATGAGAAAGCGGATTTTCTGGCTAAGAGGGGCGCTCTGATTAAGCAGAGTATTACCAAGCCCCCTGCCCCTCTGTACAATCAAACATCTTGTCCAGAAGTCTTTCAAAGCTTGTGGTCAAGAAGACCTATCCAATCGGGTAGCCCACAAGACATGGGCGACTACCATCCCGAAGTTATGTAATGGCCCAAGGCGTAGAGCAGTTGCTGAGTTCCGCCTAGCCACCGGACATGATTGCCTACGAAAACATCTCTTCAGACTCGACATTGTTCCTTCCCCGGCCTGCACCCCGTGCGGCTCCGGCGAGGACATGGACTCCGCCCATCTTTTGCACTGCTCTGCACTAAGCAAGTCTTCTCTCCCCGAGCGTTACTGGGAGGTTAGAGACAAATTAGATTGATTTATATTATTTGTTATGATTATGATTATGATTAGACTATTTGTTACAGCTCTACTTTCTTGTTCCTGTTTGCTCTGTATTTGTTTTGTATTCCCCCCCCCCCCTGTATGTGTTTTGTATCCCCGTATTTTTGTTTCCCCTAGTTCCTGCTGTAATTGTTCATAATCTGCCATTGGAAAAAAAAAATAAATAAATACTCGAAATCAAGATCATAGTCTATTCTTTTTAAGTACTAGTGGTTAGCCCGTCAAAAATGGCGTGTCAATTTTAATTTTTATCAATTTACATCTGCAAAGTCAATATTATTTGTATACTTAATAGTTTCTCTACTTCCTTTTATTTAAATTATACGCATTTTTAATTACTTAAAATTATGCAATATCAGCACTATTATGATCCATTTAAGATGCAATTTTTTTAAAATTTAAATAAAATCTGAACTCCACATAATGGAATCATTTACTTAATTCTATTACATGTATTAATTATGAAACATTAAATCCTGTCTGTTAACAGTATCAAACGTAACTATTGTAAAAATTCAAACATTATGAAATAAGAATGAAATATTGGTTTTAAGTGTTTATAAAAAAATCTTTATTTAAAAAAAATTTGCTTCAATATAATGATTTTATTTTTTTGAACATTCATTTTAAATGTAATACATTGCACTGTAAGTAAATTTTCCATTAACTGCGGTGGAAAAATTTTACATAGTTGTTTCATAATTTTAATTCATAAATGAACAGGTGCCAAATATAAATCATTGAGGTGTTCGGTATTTTTCATTTAAAGATGTTACAAGTTGAAAAATATTTTTGTATATTTTGATCGAGAGGAAAGTATAATATTAAAATATTTCAGCAATTAAAGCTTAATTTCAAATTATTTTATTTTTAAAACGCGGTAATCAAAGTACATTTGAATATCGCAACAAAAAGAAAAAGCGTTCCAGACAGAGAAATATATCTGTGCTATTCTGTGAATAACCAGAAAAGTTCAGTGGTACTTTTTGCAGTTAGATATAATCCAAGGGAAATGCTGAAATAATTTTTATTAGAAAATGGGAAAAAAAAACTTCAGCAGTTGTTAAGGGTGCTGTGTATTTTTTTTTTAATAATTGTACCCCGTAATAGAACGGGAAATTCGTAACATGCCTTTAGTTTTAATTTCTTTTTAAATCTGCGAATTATATTTTTAAGTTTCAATTATTCGAGAATAAATGTGTAGTGTTGTGTTTCAAACGTATGTAGTTTCCTTTGATGAGTGACACTTAACGGAAAATATAGAAATGTGCAGAAAAGCTATCTAAAAAATTTCAGGTAGTCTCTTCTAACGAAACTACCGCGGGTTATTAACGTAGGATTACTTATCGTGGCTTACCTCTTTTGTATATATATATGTGTGTATGTGTTAGGTATATATGTATCTATATATATAAGTACGTATATATATCTGTGGCTTGGTACAAGATGAACGAAAAAAATAGATGAAGTTTGAAATTTACAATGTTTTAATACATCGGTTATAATTTTGAAATCAATGCCCTTTTATAATTTTAATTTTTGTTAATTTTTACCTAACAAAAAGTGCACATTAATATTTAAAGATCAGTTTTAGTCATGTGAGATTTACCAAAAACATGCGCAGAAGGAAAAGGAAAAATGCTTTATTGTTTTTATGCAAAGTAGATATATAACCAAAATTTACAGTTATTGATTTTCAAAATCGTTCGTCAAAATTTCCTTATTTCTTTTTTTCTATTTTTGTACCAAGAAGTGCCTAAGTCAGTTTTCTCCAAGATGACTTTGTTTGCTTATGTCTCTTTAAAAAAATGTTATTTTCAATGTAAGAAGTACCCAAGTTTGTCCGATGCTTTAAAAGTGTTTTCTAAACCATTGTACAGACTTGGGTACTTCTTACATTGAAAATAATATTTTTTTTTAAAGAGACATAAGCAAACAAAGTCATCTTGGAGAAAACTGACTTAGGCACTTCTTGTACCAAGCCACAGATATATATATATATATATATATATATATATATATATATATATATATATATATATATATATATATATATATATATATATATATATATATATATGTGTGTGTGTGTGTGTGTGTGTGTGTGTGTGTATGTCAAAATTTTGACGCATTTTGGTACATTTGTGTTTAACTGTTTACTGCTTGCCCCAGCGATACAGACTGGGTTTGGAGAGCAGCCAAAATTATAACTCGCGAGGTACGGACAGACGGTTTTAGCGTCTGAAATTTTACTTTCTGAAGGACCGTTATGGAGGAACGTAATCCTACATTAAAAGCCAATTTTCATTTGACTATTGTTTTATGATGCCTTAAAGAGTAAGGAAAATCTGATTGCGGAAACGGAAGACTATAAAAGCGTCTTCCTCCTCCTCTGAGATATACTCATAACAATTCTTGGAAATGTCAGTCTGAAAGGGAGAAGCCATTTTAAGAGTATCATGGGAAGCGCCTGTCAACTCGGCTCTTCCCCAGGAGTCAAAGGTAAATGAACATCAAAACTGTTTCTTTTTTCTTTCTACTCAGAAGACTCAATCAAAATCAAGACAACCTCACATCAACTAAGACAGGGCATTCATTTTCAGATCAGAAAAGTTCTTTTTTACTGGCCCGGTAGAAATATGTTACTGTGTCTACTGATTGGTGGCAGTAATTCTGGGAGGTCCTTTTTTTATACATATCATAACTCGGGGTACGTAAATTTCGTATAAAAAATATCAAAATTTCTCAAAAAAAATTGTGATATATAAAATTTCGCATTTAATCGCAAATATATTTATATAATATATATATATATATATATATATATATATTCAAAACTGTCGCATTTATTAATAAAATCACAATAATTTTATTTACTTGGTTCGATAAGTATCAAAATTCGTAGTTTAAAGCTAACATTGTAGTAGTCTCTACATTCCCTTCCTTAAATCTGTAACAATATGTAATAAGCAAATTTCGAGAGATCTCTCAGTTAAAGACCGTGGATGGTCTTAGAGAAGCAATTATGTTAATAAATTATTACTATTAGTACCTAATTTCGCATAAAAAGGCCGTGTATCACCAAGATTTCGCCGAAAAGTAGTAAAAAATAATTTTTGCATCTATTCGCTCATATCGGCAAATTTCGCATTTATTCGCCTCTATTTCGTAAATACGAAAATTACATATCCCTAATCATAAGTACGTAGTAGAAAGTAGAGTATCGTTAAAAAATAAAACAAAGTTATTAAATAAACATTACCGTTATCATAATGTGTCGTTAACCTAAGAAGAAAAATATAGAAGATTCATTTATGCGTGAAAAGCTACACCCAACTCTTTTTTTACACGGTAGATACGTTCCTCAGAAATCCGTGTAAAAATAAACCGTGTAAAAAAGTTGCGTTTCTTTAGAAAAATGAGGGGATACGTTCCATGTCATCCGAAAACCATGTAATATGAATTAAAGAACTGCATTTAGTTCGAAAAACCGTGTAAAAAAGTAATGAAACTAGTCTAATACTTCTGATATAAATGCGTACGTACATAATATGCACTTTTATCAAAATACAAAATTCATAGAAAAAACTAGTCGAGCAAATGAGCAAAAAATAAGAAATCTGGAAACTTCAAATAAAACATACTACGTGAATCCTGAATTAAACGTAGAAAACTTCAAATTAAAAATAGAAATAAAAAATAATATTTAGAAATTATATTATTTATTAAAATGAATATTTTTAAACGTAATTTTGTTTAACTGAAAATGTAATTAAATTCTAAATAATTGACATAAAAATGGCAACATAATAGAAGTAACTTTACACTCGCCTCCACTTACGGTAAGGAAATATTTGTCAGCATACATTTCTACCAAAACACACATTTTCTTTTGTTCATTAAAATAGGAGTGCTTCTAATTTTTTAAGTGTCGTAATAAATTTTTGATTTGTACATACATATGTGTGGAGTTATGGTAGATGTTGTTATGTCCGAAAAATTCAATTTTATGTTTTCAGTGAGATATGTGACACATAAAATTGATTCTTAATATGGTTTGGAGCGCTACGGTCAACTTTTTGCTACACGAGGGTTAATTAGACCGGGGCCTGCAGTTTAAAGCCGTTTCCGAACGGGTACAAACATCCATGCCAACAGTGGGATTCGAACGCACAGGATACCAGCGCCCTAGCCATTCGGCCATTACCTGCCCTATTCTTAATATGGCAAAAGCTGATAGTGGAATTATGAAAAAATACTAAGTTATTCGTATTGGCAAATGCTGTTATGTATAAAAGATGTAATGCTTGGTCCCTAATTGAAAAATTCATCGAAGACTATCCATATGCTTGACGTTGAATATGAGTATTAACTAAAGAATATTTGGATTGAAAAACTTAATTGGGCAATTTTATATTTCACAACAAAAGTTACTTTTTTAATTTGCCGAAAACATGAAAAAAATGGCATATCAACATCTACCATAATACTACAGATATGTACTTACAAGGCAATGATACAAAGACAATGATTTTGAAATCAAGGTAGACTAAATAAAGCGTGCACAAAAAAAAAACTTTTTTGTCTTGGACCGTGTTACTTCAAATTCGTGTAAAAAAGAACGTGTAAAAAACGATTTCAGTGTATTTAAAATAAGACTACTCTGCGCCACTCGGGTAGCTCAAATACTAAGAGCGTCCCTCCTCACATAGAAAGAGTCCAGGCCCTGGCAGTAAAATGCTATAGGAACTTTTAAGCACGATTCTTAAATCATTATAAATAATAAATGCAATTTGGCTTCTATATGGTAAGATATTCGGTTCACCTTGAATTGCAAGTATAAAACATGGGAAAATGGTTTAATACGGTATTGTTAAAGGATAAAATTGTTATTTTGTCCAAAAAGGGTGGGTTAAAGCAGGGGTTCCCAACCTTTTCCATACATCGACCCCTTTTAAAAGAATGATTTTCATCATCGACCCCTCTCACATTTTTCTCTATAGTATGCAGCATACAGCATAATTATAATGCTAATAATTGCACATGAAACACTTAAAGATAACAATTTGACTAAGAATAGGAACAAAAAATTAGAATTAAAGTGGTTCATTAGGTTTATGTTTTTTTATTTTTGTCCTATTTTCATTTTTAATTTCAGAAATATAAAAAATATTTCAGAAACACAGATTGCAATTTCAGAAAATTTCGATTTCGATTAATGTATTGGTTGTGTTGGATGCATTGATATAATTTTTTTAATGTTTGGCCTGAAATTGCTTATCATCGTAAAGTCACAATAACTAACATAACGAATATAAATATATATTTTACTAAACAATTTTACTGACTTATATGTAATTAAAATATAATTTCATTCGACACTTATACAAAATCGTCATGACATTCGACTTTAGATGGGTGGATCACTCTGCCTATGCAAATCTGTATTTATACATATTAAAACGGATAGAGTAAGTGTCCCAAATATCGCCTACTCTAACTTTTTTTCCACATTTCATCCACTTTTTAGTTTTTGATTAGGCTGGAAACTCAAAGAACATCCCTAAGAACTATTTCTTTTGGTATCCTGACATCACCAGCTCCAGAACCAGTGCCAGTTTAAGTTATGTAGCTAAACTGGAAAAATTGAAACTTCCAGTGAACTCCAGAGCGGTTCTTAATATCGCCTACCTCTGTTCCTCTTACCGCCTACCAGGCGAAATTAAGAGCACCTGTTAAAAGCCGTTGCTAACAAAGTCTCTGTTTAATTCACTTTCAAATGTTATAAGCAAAATTAGAATTTGGATGCACCTACCTGGTCATTCACTGGATTCTGATTCTTTGGAGCCAAAGTTTACGAAGACAAAAGCCAAAACAACTTCAGACGCCATATAGTTTCTGTTGTCAATGATAATAGCGTTGTCGCTATCGCCGCTGTTAGTGCAAAACCCAGAACTACGAAGTTACTGCATTTTCTGATACATAGCGCGAATCATACTTAAGAAACACGAGTAGGCGATATTAGGCACAGGGACGATATTTGGGACACCTACCCTATTATTATCTAATAATTACATTCCTAAAAATTTTAATTAAATTTTAAAAAAAAATTATCATCGATCCCCAATAGACCCCTGGAATACTATAGACCCCTTTTAAACTTCCATCGACCCCTAAGAGGTCTACCGTCGGGAATCCCTGGGTTAAAGGTATACTAATAGCTTACGCCACCGTTTGGTGCACTGATGAGTCATTCCTCATCCCAGCCTTTAGCTGTCAAAACTTCAAGAACGTGATAGATGCATCAAAACCCTTTCTCATCACTCAAGAGGCAAAAGCCATCTGTCAGCCATAGATAGACTAAAGCAAAGATGACAGAGCATGAATTTCTGTTCCAAATAGTATTCTATGCGGAGGAGAATGGCAGTAATGAGGATGGAACGACCCATATCGAAACCATTCTGGCAGGGGCTTCGTTTTCTTTCGGGTTGTCAGTCATTCCTTTTGGAGTATTTTGCTCCTGAAAATGCGGTATTCAGTTGACTTGATGGACCAGGATGTTATTTTCCAGCCTAAACTAACGAATCCGATGTCCGTGAAAAATGTTCCACTGTTCGGTCGTCCATTCGATTATCCTATTCGAGGGTGTTTTATCACTCTGAAAAAAATATCGGGTTGGAGAAAAAGAAAAAATTATTAACAGCAAACTTTAAAAAGAATTCTTTAAACTGAAGTTTTGTAAAAGTATTAAGTTTACAAGATGGATAAAAGACATTTTAAACTTACTTAAGACTTTTCAATATCAGAAGTCGTCCAAGTTGATATTTACCGACTATTGTTTAGAATGTTAGGCCCAAATCCAACCGGACGGAATACAGGCCCCAGAGATTTAGGCCTGGCCTGAGCCCAAGGGGCTATCTTGGAGGAATACGGTGGGTTAGGGTTATAAAGTCCTACCTTATAAGGAGTAAAACATAATTCGCAAATAAAATACATTGGGTGTAAAATGGAATAGTCACTTCTATTTTAAACCAGTTTCCACGAAATCACACTATGGTGGAATGCAGTGAAAAATCAGTTATCACATCGATTTATTCACCGTAGGAGAGCGAGATATTTTTCTAGTGTGTACCTCTTCAGAAGTTTGTGGCTTCTGCTTTTCCAATATCAGTCTTTCTATGAATGTCAATCTTTAAATCCTTCAAAAGGACGTTAAAACCCTGGAGAGAGTGTCATCTCTCTCATATCTTTTGCGTGTTCCTTTCGTGTATGGGGAACTAATTTATATATGTAATATCTTGGTGACGTGCCAAATCATATAAATAGGCAATAGCGTATTTTTATCTTCCTTACGTATTTTTTTACCTTCTGAGAATAAAACGGCTCTAGCTATGTTTGTAGTGGAGTATCACATTTGAGATAAAGCAATACACTTTCAGTACCAATAGTGAACCGGTTAATTTTACTTTAAAACCACTAAAATTAATGGAGTTTTCAACTTCATTAATCATCAGATATCAGTGTAAATTCATAACTTAAAGCTTAAAAAAATTGTGATTATCTGGTCTATTGATATAACAATCTAAATTATTGTCAAAAGATTGTGGTTTTCGGCGAAACACAGTGACGCGGCCCCAAGAAGAACGAAATTAGAGCAAAAAAGATTTTTCATTAGAAAAATTTAACCCGGAATTCTCGGTGTGGATTTTAAACAAATTAACTCCAAAAAACATTTTATGCTCACAGTGTAGAAGAAATACATACTTCATTTTCGGTTTAAGAAAAGCTTTTAGAATTATGGGTTGTTTTATCCTCAGAATTAACAATTAAAAAATAGTAGGATTTACGGATAATTTAATGCTTTACAGTTTCCACCACAATTTTTTTAAATCAGTCACAACCAGTGCTGTACTACACAAGCAGTACTTTATATTACAACTGGTGGGAAAACGCGTAACGGGAACATATAGCTTCTTAATGTCGTCAATAAAAAAGTAAAATGATAGCCAACAGTTTCGAACTAATTATTAGGTCTTCCTTAAATGATGAACTGTTAATTAGTTCAAAGCTAGTAACCATAGTTTTATTTTTTATAGTGGATAATAAGATTTTATGGGATCGCGTAACAAAGTATGGGGTGTCGCGAAAACTTCGGTAACTGTTTGTGAAGGCTGCCACTTCATTCCAAAATGTCTCTCCGTCAGATTCTTCTACACTTGTTAGCAAAGACAATTAAGAAAAGCATTTTGATTTAAAAATTTAACTTTAAGTATATAATATAAAATGTAATTGTAAATTGTAAGATGTATGTAGTGTAATTGTTAAATGCAATAGTAAGTGCATTGGAGGCATATGAGCAAATTTATGCTTGAAATTAATCAAAAAAAGAATGATTTAATTACTTTAGAAGAAATAATTTTTATAAAATGTTTACCAGTAAATCTGTCTGTTAATCGTTTGTAATACAATTGTATTATATATGTAATGTAATTGTTTAATGCAATAGTAAGTGTAATTATGTTTGAAATTGCATCTTGAATGTAAAATTGTAAGAGTAAGGTAATTGCATTGAAATTTTACCTTGAATGTAATTTGTGAGTATACAATGTAAATCGTAATTCAAAATTGCAATGTATCCATAATGTAGAGGTAAATGTTATTGTAATTGAAATGGTAATTGAAATTGAATCAAAAATGTAAAATTGTTAGTATATAATGTAAATTGAAATTGTAAATCTTAATATGTTATTAATGCAATGGTAAATGTAAAAGTAACAGTAAGAGTAATTGAAAGAGCACCTTAAATGTAAAATTGTATGTATATAATGTAAGCTGTAATTGTAAATTGTAATAGGTTTACAAGCGACTTTAAATATGCCGTATAAGCTTATCGCTGTGGTCGGCGGAACCTTTAGAATTAAAAATCTAATTAAAACGCAAAATTGCCCTATGGACACCTAACAGATACAAAATCTCATTCGTAGATTTTTTCTTGCTGTAATCTGCCCTTCCCTACTTCTTCTCTCAATTCATTCCTGATAAAGTACCAAGCGAAAAAGACAGAAAATAAAAAATTTTTCTTTCAAGGATTTTCTTTCAATTAGTCCTCTCGGCTACTGATTATTGAAATCCGTGAAAATCTCTTAAGCTTAAATGATACTGTTTTAAACAGGATTTCTGAAATTAGTAATGACCGATTTCCAGCAGCTTATTAGCAAGCTTAAGGAAAATTCCAAGTTGGTAATTCAGTTGGATGAAACAACGGGTATTTCAAACATGACTCATAGTTACTATATGTAAGATATGTTAATAAAGGAAGCAAATATTGTTTATTGTTTTGTCGCTCCTTTGCCGTTTTGGATGACCCCACATGAAGTAAAGGCTGCTGTGTACTAACCATATTAGACTCTCTCACCTCCATGTCAACCTATGGAGAAAACGTGTCTACTATCGACAGCTGCATAAATGCCGATAATCCGATAAAAATGGTATTTTCAGATGGCCTGAACTTTTCTGCACCTTGCAACAGAATTCATTTTGTAAATTTCGTCCACCAAAGTACTGGAAGAGCGTTCAAATCACACTCTACCAGATTTTTCCCCGAATCATTTAAATTTTAAATTATTTGTTTTTTTTTTTCAAAAACAAAAAAGGCCCCGAGGTTTAAAATCTCTTTCTCTATTACGGAGTACAATTGAAAAAAAACCTTTCCATCCAGGTAGGCCATCCTTGGAGACACTTTCTCCATAGGTTAACACGGCGGTGAGCGAATCCAATAGGGTTAGTACACAGCAGCGTTAAGACACAAATCCTAAAATCGATGCGAAATGAATGTTTGTACAGAAAGGGCTCGAACAATGAGTGGCAAGACTGTTGGATTTGTAACAAAAGTTATATCTGATGACATTACTTTTATGCTACGCATGATCTACCGGGAATCACTCACTCGTAGCTAAAAAAAAATATCATCAGCATCGCGAGACACAACATCTCCCGCAAAGAATAGCAGGGCTTTATCAGGTCCATGATATTTTACATCCTAAGGACTACCTGAAAATTGTTTTTTTTAATGTTGGATTTAGCCATTTTTAACACTTGTTCCAAAAACCCTCTTATATACTGGCATTTTTTTTATTTAAAATTATATATTCTTGCAAAAAAAACTAAGCCAAAACAGTTAAAATTTTACTTCATGTGAAGTTGTTTTTCTCTTGTTTAAGATTTTACTTTCCTGTGTATATAATTGTTTACATTATGTTTGGAAATGTCTAAATTATTTGTTCTATCAACGGCATTAAGCATCGTCTAATTTTTGAGAACATGGGCGTTGATTTGGCGTTACTGAAGGATTCGTGTCTCCCATCGCACTTCTTCTTAAAATCGACCTTTGGAGGGGGGGGGGGAAGAATCAGCTTTTTCATCAACTGAATACCTGACAACTATTCAAATTAAATGGTGACCGCCCATTTCAAAGTGCAATAAAAAGAAAATGAAAGCTCCAAAAGTAGTGATCGTTGATAGGAAAAGATAAAAGCAGTACAGATTTATTATAACAAGCTGTTGCAAAAAAAAAATTGAAATGGATTTCTGGAGCATAAACGGTTTGGCGATTTCGGGTTGCAAAATATCTCAACTGTACTTCTATGGATATTTTAATTTTTTTTTAATTGTCATCAAACCTGTAAATAAACTACCGCCAACTGGGGTAACTTTGGCCCAATTTTCATGTTTATTTCACAAGAAAAGTAAATAATAGTTGTAAGCCAATTAAAATTTGATATGGTAAGTGGTTTATATTATTTTAAACATATTTAACTGTAATATAAACCATTGTTAAAGTATACATACAAACTTTAAACAATTTAAATTTTTTTTTAAATTTTGGGTTAATGTTGCCTTGAGTTGGGGCAACTTTGGCCCAGCTCTTGAAAACCAAACATTTAAATTGTTGAGATAGTTTAGGCCAATGTTAGACAATGTTCTAGTGCCAAATTACGTATCAATAATATATTATCTAATTCGAATTAATCTCAAGCTTAATTTGAGTAAAAATTAATAAATCAACATTTTTTTTATGCAAAACTGATTTTATTTTTAAATTACAAGTGGAATTTTCAAAGAAAAGAAAGTAGTAATAGATAAACAGTAAACAGTAATTTAACAGTCTTATATGTTTTGATGAATTGATAGTCAAAACTATGAAGAAGAAACATTATCCAATTCTGGAACAATAAACTGATTCATCTTTGACTTAATTTTCGGAGGATCGATTTTCCCGCACACTTCTTCCCACTCATAATTTATACAGTCTTGTTTTTCTGACCAACGACAAAATTTCTGTTTTCTTTCCATACATTACACACTCGGTCCGATATCTGTTAAACTTAAAATATTTTCAGGATATTTAACACCATCGTACTTCACAATACCAAAATCGTCTACAGCATACATGTACAAAATCAGAGTCTTCCTGTCTTTGAGATTTACTTGCTTGTTTGTAATGTTTTGTTTATCACTTTCTAACGAGCTGGAGCATTGTCGTTTTCGCCTCTTTGAAAGTGGACCCTTTTTAGAAGTACACTGCTCAAAACAATTAGTGGAGCACATGGTTTTAACGAAATTACGCAAATACTTACACCGATAAGTAACATAAAATAAATCATCCATAATTTAAAGCCTAGCGGTAAACAGAAGAAGAAAACTTCGTATGCAAATCAAAGCTCATGACGTCAAAAACCAGAAAAAGAACATAAGGGCGGAAATCGGAATGTTGCAGAAACGTCTGTTTCACCCGCCTTATCAGTGAAATTCGATTGCTCAGTTATTCTAATTTGAGAAAAGGTGACTTGAAAATGTCTCAACAACGTGATTTACCGGAATCCATGGCATGGCGTATTATAGGCAGACTTGAATCCGGACAAACACAACGTAGTGTCGCGGACGCTGTTGGAGTCGCCAGAAGTGTCGTTGCAATTCTGTGGAATCAATCCCAAGAAACAGGGAATGTTAGACGTCGACCAGGGCAAGGTCGGCCACGCGCCACTACAGCAACTGATGATCGGTATATACTGTTAACAGCTCGTCGAAACAGAACAGACAATGCTACTCAGCTGCAAAGACAGTTGCTCTTGGAAACAGGACGAAGGGTGTCCAGCCAAACAGTACGTAATAGGCTTCATCAAGGAGGTCTCTCTGCACGTAGGCCAATGGTCTGCATTCCGTTGACCCCACGCCACCGTGTGGTCCGAAGAAGATGGGCTGCTGAACATTGAGATTGGGAGCAACATGATTGGAGCCAAGTGCTGTTTACAGACGAGTCCAGATTCAGTCTGGAGTGTGACACCCGACGTGTTTTGGTATGGAGGGAAAGCGGCACTCGAAATAACCCCACATCCGTTCGTGAAAGGTCACAATATAGACGAGTTGGTTTTATGGTATGGGGTGGAATCAGCATTGGTGGACGTACGGAGCTGCATATCATTCGGAATGGTACTTTGACGGCCCGAAGGTATGCAGACGAGATACTGAGACCTCATGTCATACCTTAAGCTGCAGACATTGGAGATTCCTTTGTTTTCCAGCATGATAATGCCAGACCGCATACAGCTCGTCTTGTGGAGAACATGCTTGAAGCTGAAACAATACAACGTATGGAATGGCCAGAGTGCTCTCCTGACCTGAATCTAATCGAGCATGTTTGGGACATGCTCGGACGACGCATTGCTGCGAGACCAAGACCTCCTTTTACTCTCCGAGACTTGGAGATTGCACTTCTTGAGGAGTGGAACAGTATTCCCCAAAATCTTATCGATAACATCATCGCATCCATGGAAAACAGGTGTGCAGCAGTCTTAGTTGTTCAAGGAGGCCACACGCCGTATTAAAAATCTTGCATCATTTCTAAACAATACTTTTTTTATTGTTTACATGTAACCAAATTGTTGCACTAAATCATCTTTTCATGTTTTTTTCCATATTTTCAAAGAATTAAAGCTTAATTACAAAATTTTTTACGTATTTTTTTCTGTATTGCGCATTGATACGCGTGTACTATCCATTTTATGCCAATACGTGGCTGTCTCGCACGCTTTTATTAACTTCTTTGCTTGCTCCTAATTTTTTTGAGCAGTGTAGAAAGAGTAGTTAGAAAATCTTTTGCCCAACTGCCATGTTGGGCAAGTTACCCCAAGACCTGGGACAAAGTTTGCCTAATGTAGTAAATATGCATTAGTTGGCAAACCACAAAATAAATTACGGTAATGACAGTGAAAATATTTCAAACAATTAATAATAAACTGAGGCAATTCGCTTGCCTGCTCTGAATCACGTACTCTATCACATTTACAAGGAAAAGTTGAAAGACAACAGCAATATACGTTTAAGTGATACCAAAGTGGAGCAGCACTGTAGATGTGGTAAACTGTAGAACTACAAGACAAAACTATGAGAAAGTCAAGGCAGTATTGCCACATATTGGCTCTTGCAATAAATAAATGATAATCGCTGTCCTTTGTCTAGATACAGCACATACAATCTATTTTCGTTTGTTGGGCCAAAGTTACCCGCAAGGGCCAGTTACCCCAGTTGACGGTACATTCGTGTTTCCTAAATCATCCTTTCCCATTTGAGAATTACTGGGATATTTCTTTTATTCCTTGGGAGTGTAATTTTGTTTTTAATGCGCCACACTAAATGGACCGTTAAATTTCGATTTGCAGAGCGTTAGGGCTGCGTTATGAAAAAAACATTTGAAAGTATCCTTTTGACTCCTATTAATGCCTCATACTAAACTTTTCTGAAAGTGAGTATTTTTAACCTCATTATTTTGATATATGAACTGAATTTTCAAATTTCCTACGTAGCCCGATATGCTAATTACAGCAGTTCCGCTCCATTTATTCCTTCAGATTGGAAAGTATTTTGTACTAATTTATATTCATATTATTTTCATTCAATTATTTTATTTCTTGGGTTATTTTTCCATCCCTTCTTTGTTTCTCATTTTTGTTACACTACATGCTGTTCCTATTTTACTTCGCTGCTAATCGTACTTACTAATCGTACTTACTAATCGTAGGGTAGACCGGGGCATGTTGGCCATAGGTGCACGTTCGCCTATCTGCCATATTTTTCAAACTCCGGTAGAATATGTTACTAGCTAAGTGACGTGTGCCTTAGCACGTCTTATTTCACCCATAATACCGTCAGCAGCGAACAAGCAATCAAACGAAAGCCACTTCAAATTTTAAAATTTTCACTGTAGTGAGTTTCTTTTTTATTTTTTTTTTGCACTTATAAATAATCGTTTCTGATTTTTTTCAAAATTAAAGTTTCACTTAGGTGAATAACAATCTAAAAGATCGTTGTTCAGGGCTAATTTTCTACCTACTCATTTGAAAAAAGTATTAACAGAACATTTGATACAAAGATCAAAAGCCCAACTGGCGATATGGGGCAAGTTGTCCCATTAAATCCGGGGTATGTTGGCCCAGTGTCCCAAGCTGCCCCGCAGTCCAAGAGTTTGTTTTCTAAGCCTATAAAAGGTCAATAAAATTGTCGATAAATCAGGATAAGAATGGATTCAACTTACTAGGTTCAATCGTTGGACACATGATTCATGTGTCACCGGGGACACGATATTTTATGTTTGCATTCATTGTGATGATGAAAAAGATCGATGAAGGCAGTAGTTAAGTTGGACAAAATATCTTTTCTTATCCTTTGTGTCTTTTATATACCATATTAAAATTACATTTGATATGTTATGTGTTTTTTCATTTCCGTTAATATTCCGAAAATCAAATTTACTTAGAGGGCCAACCTGCGCCGTTCGATAGGGCAGGGTGGTCCAGTGACTTGATGTCCTGCTGAGCTTCATACAGAAACTATTAATTAATGTTTTTCAAATTGTCTCATACGTAGTTATGCTTTAAGATGTGCTGATTGTACAAACTTAACAAAGAATTTAAATTTTTTTTAAGTATTGAAGGAAAAATGGTCCAACAAGTCCCGGTCTACCCTACTTATTATCGTTTTTATACTGTCGGAATGGTGAAGCTTTCGCGTGGTGTCATCATTGCTTTCACGTTGATCTATTTGTTTCATATTTCCCTAAATAAAAGGCAACATTATACCCTCGGATTTTTAAATCGGATCTTATTGATACACTCTAGTGAACTGGTAAAGGGTTTTTTTTCTTTCTGTGTAATTTCTTTAATGATCTACCTTATTTGCCAATCCCATTAACGAGTGATAAGGAATATTTATACTTTGATCGAAGAATGCAAAACAAATTGCTGACCCGCAACAGATATAGAGCTGATGAGTTATCGGTACCCCCCTCCACTACTGCGTCACAACAAAATGGTTTTTGTAAGATCCATCCAGGCAATTACATCCAAGCATCGGTACACGACCGTAAATGGCTTCATCCCAGTCGTCCATCACCCATTCTCTTTCCAGGAAGGAAAGCTCCATATTTCAATTAAACCATGCCCGCATCACTCGAATAGCAAAAAAACAATCATCCTCCAGTTAGCAGATAAGAGCACCATTCATCATCATCTCGACAATCATAACTCTGGCACGAGGAGCAGTTAAAAGAAAACAAACAACAGCGGCCGTAAGCATTCAATTAAAACGTGGACGAGAACGGATTGTGGAAACCTCTTCCCCACACAACTTATTATCTTCTTTTTCGCTGTTACCCTAAAGAGATTTCTGATAAGAAATCTCATTGCACCGACCGCCACTGGGCATCAAGGGCTAGCAATGAATATTAACAACCCATTTTCTTAAAAGTTATGATACCTGTTGATGAACATTATGGAAGATATGTATTTAAAACGGTAGTGATTAGGTTTGTAGGGATCCCAAAACTGGATTTTTTGCTGATAATCATTTATACAAGATATACTGTTGATTTATAATAAAGAATAGCAAGGAGTCTTTCGAGATTTTTCAAATTTTGAGTACTGTACTTGATAATAGTATCAATAATTGCGCAAGAAACATATTAGAAACTATGGTACCACAAATATGATAGGAAACCTTTGCGATTAACATACATTGTAGCCTTCAGATGATTTATCGGCTATTCCATGCTGAAGACCCCAAAAGTATGTGAAACTTAGTGACATGTCTCCTAGGTGTGTAAGAGATACCTATTTCTATCTGATTCATTTACTCATGTTTTTTGCGAAACCACTTCATGCTGCCATTCCTTTTTTTCTATTGCCGTGACAGGAAAACATTAGGTTGTTTTAATATCTATATATTTAAGTTGCTAAGCCGACTTTTTGGGCAGTCCGTGAGAGAAAACTCCTGCATCAATTTACTTCATTTTGGTCTTAAACAAAAGATCGTAATCTGTAGATTTGTCAAATTTTGTTTTTGTAACCGCAATTTCTATTAATGATCGATAATTTACAGTTAAAAATTGATTTATGCGCATGCTCAGTGGCATGTTTAAATCTATCTTTAGAAACTCACTGTTTCTGCGCATGCTCAGTGACATGTTTTAATGATTAAACACGTTTATTCCGAAGAGTCTCTCTAGATCTCTCTCTGCCATTTTTATTTTTATGATAATTATGTTTTGGAAATATAAGATTAAACCTCATGGAAATTTTTTATTTCACGCTGTTTAATTAGTGACAATTTACAATTTTTAAAAAAAAAATTGCTTTCTGCGCATGCTCAGTGAGATTTTTAAATCTGGCTTTAGATACTCACTAAGCACGAGACCGCTTAAACACATTAATTTGTTTCTGCGCATTATTATGATTTTCAACATTTGGCAATGATGTGTTGAGCATAACTTGTGTATTAGTACATTTATTTACTATCTAGCCGTCATGTTTTGACGGGTATCAACTATTTTATTTTATTTTTAATTCTGGTGGATATTTTTAGGAATAATATTTTCAATATTTATTTTATATTTAACAGTGTAAGCTTTCACTTGAAGGCAACCGGGGAATAACACCATGGAATAATGTTAAGTGGTTGCATGCTTGGAACACTTTGTCGCCTGAACCACCTTGCTGTGCATCCAGTATGCTGTCTTCCTTGTTAATCTCAACAGATTAGTAAACATTTTAACTAGAGGTTACTTTTTAGTGTTTCCTTTTTAGTGTCTATATACAAATTTATAAAAAGGAGACTGTGATTTATCTCAATATAAATTAAAATTGAGTTTAATTATCTGCAATTTAGTACAAAATACGCCAGAAAGTGAGCCCCATATTAATGAGTAGACGGTAACCCTGAAACGTGTAGATACAGAGATTCGTTGAAATTTAGCCAGGGGTCACAGAAATACTTTTTAGGCTGTAGTTTTCATTTGAGCTAATTTGACGGTGTTTAAAACTGAAGTGATTTTGGACGATTATCAAATGAGAAAAAAAATTAAAGGGAGGATAAAGGAATGATTAATGACTTTTTCCGAAAGATTCATTAATCATTCCTTCAATTAGAATAGAACTTAAGTTAATGATCAGAAGTTTACTCTGATTTTGGCACAAGAGAAAAATAATTTATTACTTAATACAGTTTCTTCTTTCTTGAATATAGAGTCTTTAGGAATTTTGTGCTTGCATGCTCTGTTGGTGAAACTTGTCGTTTTACAACTAACATTATGAATTTTTGTTCCAATATACAGGGTGATTTTTTTTAAACAGACACTACTCAGAGCCATCTGTAGCGAGAGATCTATCAGTCGGAATTCCACCAAAATTGATAGAGGGACTAAGGATGACATGGGAAAGAGTTTCTGTGAAAAAAAATTAGTTCCAAAAGTCGCAGATAGGGGGAGATATGGCACTGTCGATGTCGACGCACCCAAGAATATAAATAAAAGGCAAGTAAACAACAAAATACAAATTCACGACTATGTAGTCGACAGCAGCGCCAGTATATCGGGCTATAAAGATAAGGGATGAACACCGAAAATGTTATAAGCAGACAAATGAATAACAGAGAAATTTCACCGCAACACCACTTCATGCAGCAAATTCACTTCTCCCTCCTTTAATGTGACTACAGTCCTGGTGGACGACACATTACAAGTCTGAGTTAACGAAAAAAGTTCCTTACTTTGCATGTGGAACCAAACTTTGATAATCTTATTGTCTCGCTGGGTGTAGTTTCTCGTTTAATCAAGGTTTGCTTTAAGCGAATTTCTTTGTAATAGTGTATTTTTTTAATGAATTAAATAATACTAAAAATTAAAACAACGAAACTCCTCACGACCCAAGTTGAGTGGTACCGTTGTTCTTTCGAACAGCAGTATGTTATTAAAACTCGAAATATATCAATAGAATGGTAAAATATTCATTGAGGGCTGCAGCGACGTATTTGATGGGGAGATGGTGAAAAAAGAACTAGAAGAAATTTGAAGCGGTTTTGTATGGTTAGTGAATAATACACTTCCATCTATTTTCATGTAATGCATTATAAACAGTTTTTTTTAAAGTAGGATTACGTTCCTCCATAACAGTCCTCCGGAAAGCAAAATTTCTGATGCTAAAACCGCCGGCGTCGCGAGTTATAATTTTGACAACGTGGCAAACCCAGACTGTATCTCTTGGGCAAGCAGTAAACAGTTTAACAGAAAAGTACCAAAATGCGTCCAAATTTTGACATACATATATATATATACATATACATACGTACATTTATATAGATACATATATACATAACAAATCATACATATATACATACAAAAGAGGTAAGTAACGATAAGTAATCCTACGTTAATAACCCGCGGTAGTTTCGTTAGAACAGACTACTTGATTTTTTTTCTGTATAATTCGGTAACCCCCTGGTCCGATTTGAAATAAACTTTAATATTTTGTTTTTACTTATTACAGAACTACCCATTTAAATATGACGCCATTTTAACAGTACTGAATTTCAAGCACATGAACTTGGTGATAGTTTTTCATAATCAGATCGTATGCGATAAAGTTTTAAAGTGCGATTTCGGATTCTATAAAAAATATTAGCTAGCGTCAAAAAGCGAGCAATGTAGGTTATAAATGTGAGCCGAGAAGTTGCTCTTCCCAGCGCCAATTAACTCGTCTCTTTTTTTATGCAGACTTTTGAAGAGGCATTGAGGAAGTAAGAGACTTAATTTGCCTCGTTTGGGCAATTATCAAACTTGCATACTTGAATTACGATTTTATTGCGGGTGACCTGGGTTTCTGGATTTTACACACGAACTCTGATCACGTATTCACAGTTCAGAGTAACTGTTTATTCTAGTACGCAAAATCTCTATGGACATTCCATAGTATTTAAAATCCGTAATTTTATTAATATTAATTTTATATATATATATATGTCAAGCAATTAGTGGTAAAAGAATAAGTAAACAAAAAATTTAAGGGGGCTTCAGGATGGATTACTTTCGTGGCGAACGCCATTAGTTTAATACAGCAGAGAACGAGCGCAACGTGATTTTCAGGGGAATACCCTTTTTTGAGAGATAACCTTCACTCGAGCGAGCGGATCTATTTTTGGAGCAGGCAAGGGCTGCGAGGAGTGAAACCATTACATAATATGGAATCGTCCCGAACACTCTATAGACATCACAGGGCATGCGCGTAGTTTTACCGCTTGAGTTTTAACAAAAGATTTATCAGAGCGTCTGTGGGTTCCCAATCGAGAGGTAGTGCGCGTCACACGAGATGAGAGATCGAAAATGGCACAGATTGAATCGGGTTATTAATTAGTAGTTTGAATAAAGGATTTAGTTGTAAATTTAAGTGTGTTTAATTCCACAGGCCTACGATTGTACTGACTGCATATATTTTAAGAGTAAGTATTAGTGGGAACGAGTTTGGAGGGAGTACGATCATTAAAGCTCTTCATATATATATATATATAAGCCATAAATATATTTTAACGCAGGATTACCTTCCTCCATAAGGTTCCTTTGGAGAGTATAATTTCAGAAGCTAAAACCGTCCGTCCATCCGTCCTCGCGAGTTATAATTTTGGAAGCTTGCCAAACCCAGTCTGCATCGATTCGACAAGTAATAAACAGTTAAAGTACCAAAATGCGTTAAAATTTTGACATACATATATGTATATATATGTATGTAAAATATATATATACATACGTACCTCATATATATACATACGTACATATATGAGGCAATGAAAATTCACATTTTTTATTCACAATGTTTTAGAATCAGCCTTATAGAGAATACTCCTTAACAACGCATATTTATCATGACAGGTAATGGTAACATTCCTTACATTTGTTACTTTCAGTTGAGTTGTTTTTCAAAAGAAAATATAAAACTAAAAGCGACCATGCTGGTCACCAGGGGCTAGTTTTCAGAAAATTTTCGTTTTAAATTAATCGAAATACTTTGAGGAAGTATCCTTAACCCTTTGTTGAGAGCATCTGCCTCTCAGGCAGCTATGCTTTCTTTATTCAACGATGGGCTCCCCACCCTTCGATCTTGGGTACATTGTGTCTACACATGTTTCAGTCAACATCTTGTCTTCAGTGTGGAAGGGTGATTCGTGACGTCAGCCTTCTATGGTTGAGGAAAAAATTAGGTTAATCAGAATAAAAATTAAACATCCCAACGTAATCACTCGTTCGACTAACTGGATACCTCTACAAAACGAACCGCAATATAACCAGTGATAATTGGTTCTGTTCAATAGAAGCTGGTCAAGAATGAAGGAGAAACGGTTTGACGATTGTGGCTACCATGAAATGTAACAAACCACAAATACCCTATGAATTTCTAGTTAGAAATACGTGGGAAAGAGATTTTCCATCTATATCTGCCTTCCAGGCAGATGTTCCCACTAAGCGGGAAAAGAATCATGTTCCCACCAAAGGGTTGAAAGAAAATTTTGAAAGAAAAAAAATGGAGGTTTCTTCTTTTGATTCTACCCCACTCAAATATGGATTGAATATACGTACTTTGGAATGCATCACATGCACCCTCTGCCGCATCATCATCGAAATCTTCATTAACAATTTGAGGTTATTGACATTTTAAATACTTTCTACTTCACGCGTTCTTTAGACGGAAAAAAAAGCGCCACGCAACACAACCAAAAAAATCTCATTGATGCAAACAAATGATTTGCTGTGCCATGTTTTGTTTTACGAGCAAAATCGATGAGCCATTAAATACCGAAATTATTCTCCGCTTGTCTGTGTTTCAATTTCATCAACACTCTTCATGCTTTTTTGATTTTTATTCTATTAGATGACGTACTTGAAGTGTTGGAGAAGGGACGTTATGGCGTTGGGTGGATTGGTACTAATTTGAAGCTGTCGGTTCGATGAACTAAAGAATTTCGAGGCATTTACTCGTTTGTTAGGATATTTTCAAAGTAATTTGGAGTTCTTTTTTGTCAGAGGCAATTGAACTCTGTTGTTCATCATCGCGGGAAAAAATTTACGATCCTGACCAAAGGAATGAAAGCATTTTAAAGTATTCAGTTAATTGCAGCTAAACATACTGTTTAGCTGTTGTTGTTTTTTCGATGTTCTGGAGAATTCTGAACTTTCTTGGTATACTTGCCTATTTTCATCTACCGACTAAACTGTGAGGAAATGTTTTAGATAGTTTTCATGGATTGCAATGTGCCTGCTCAATGCTAGAGCAAAAGACAAATCCATTTTTGGAGTAATAATAGTTACAATTATCCTAATTCTCAAAGCCTGATCGTTGGTAACTTTTTTCAGGATGTTCAGCAGGTAAGATAAACGAGTTATTGTCGATACTGCAGTCATACCAGTCCTGCAGTCGGTCTTTCCAAGTTAAAATGGCCAAATGCGAATTCGTTGACTACTTTATTATGGGAGTACCCTATAGAGGAGCTTAGCGCTGTTGCCTGAGAATGGCAGCAAAGGAACGGCTATGCTTTATCCGAGGTTCGAACCCAAATCCAATCTGTGGGAGTTCGAGACGTTAACCACCACTCGATATAACTTCGAGACGTAGCTTTGATAAAGAAGCAAGCGTCTTCGCTTTGCTACGTAACTTAGTTTTAAAGACGCTCTTACCGATTTTGACTCTAAAATCTTATTTCACAAATGATTATATGAATGTGAATACAAAAAGGGTACTAGTAAATGTTGTTATATGATATTTTGAAAAATAACTGTTTGAGATAGATCTGATTAGGAGTACCTTATTGGTGAGCAGTGACGTAGCGAGCATAACTGGCGCCCGGGGCACAATACCTTTTTGGCGCCCCTTTTCCGAAAAACATATAGTAATATAATATATAGAATTAGTGAAAAGAACCATTTGGCGCCCCTGTGCGAGTGGCGCCCGGGGCATGACAGACCCCCTTGACCACCCCTCGCTACGCCACTGTTGGTGAGACAATACTGCTCCTTAAGAGGGTACAACACGGGAACGTAGATGACTTATCCGGGGGTCCGACCCGAATGGTGTGTAAGCTCAAGACGTAAGCATTACACGATATGACCCTGAGGTAGCTTTAAGAAAGAAAGCTTTTATGATCAACGATGTAATTTAGTTTTAGAGAGATTCTAACTGCTTTTGACAGTAAAATCGGATTTGACTAAAGATAATTTGAATGAAAAAGCAAGAAGTATAATAGTTAACACTGCTTTTGGATAGTTTTTGAAAATATCTGTTTGAGATGGATGAGATTTTAAAAAAAATCAGATCAACTGGTGTCGGATTACAGAGTGAATTCAAGGGTCGGGTTTTTTTTTTTTATCAGCGTGCTTCCGACACTCGTTGATTAATTTAAACCTACCTTTATTTATAAGAATGACTTATAATGAATATTTGTTGATAAAAGATAGAAAACCATAAACACAAGATGGAACAACTTCATATACATTTTCTTTCATGTAAAAAATAAGAAATACTGGGTTAAAATTGAAAAGTCGTAACGTTCAGATTAAGACTGCATATCCTCTCTGACCTAGTCAATAATCTAATTTTAAAACAAAACTAGGCAACTCCCTTGCTTCTAACAGACAAGGACTTAGGTCTCGTCCTCCTTATTGAATTTTCAGCATGGTAAGCTGACTAGTACATTGGAAGCGACACTATTCCAAAATCAAAAAATTTCTAAATTTTCACTTTACTATTAGGCCAACCGAAAACAGAAATAACCAAGCGCCTTCCTAATGTAACTAGCTAAGAGATGACACAATTCTGAAACACACCCTTCAACGATGGGTAAATAATGCAAAACCGGACGACTCTAGCTTTCCCTTCAGCTATGCATATAAGTTTCGCTTTCAGTTTTGAATTCCTCAGCGTAGCTATCTGCTGCTCCTTACTATTAGTCCAACCCAAAACAGAAATAACCAAGCTCCCTCCTAATATAACTAGCTAAGAGATGACACAATTCTGAAATACACCCTTCAAGGATGGGTGCAAAACCGGACGACTCCAGCTTTCCCTTCAGCTATGCATATAAGTTTCGCTTTCAGTTTTGAATTCCTCAGCATAGCTATCTGCTTCTCTTTACTATTAGGCCAACCCAAAACAGAAATAACCAAGCGCCTTCTTAATATAACTAGCTAAGAGATGACACAATTCTGAAACACACCCTTCAAGGATGGGTATATAATGCAAAACCGGACGACTCCAGTTTTCCCTTTAACTATGCATATAAGTTTCGCTTTCAGTTTTGAATTCCTCAGCATAGCTATCTGCTGCTCCTATCCGATTCCATTGTCCTCATCCAAATAAAAACAACACTTGGTTTCAGTGGCCAATGAAATCTCTCTTAGATATTTCCCGATGGGCATCAAAGCGCTACAACGAAATCAGTCCCAAAAACCTTCATGCTATATCAGCTGCGTGTTGGTACTTGTGTGCTGATAAAGCAACCGAGACCATAGGCGTAGCGTTCTTCTAACTTTTCTTTTTTTTTTTTGGGGGGGGGGCATGAATTGAATTCAGTTAGGGCTCTCATCAGCGCATTGACTGCCGGATGGTCCTTAAAATATGAAATATCATGAATTTTTGAAATTGAGTAACAATAGAATTGATGTTTGAGTAGTATTCAACAGTTATTCAATGAGAAAATTAAATATAATATAAATTCAATGAAAAAAAATAGCATCGACATCTTGTTATGGATTATATCATTGTTAAAAACTATGTTAAGGCTAAAGATATAATCGGAATCTTCAGTTTCAAAGTTTGAAAATGCTGGGAAAAAACCAACTTTCTTAAAAGTTTTCTAAAATTTTCTGACTTTAACTGAACTTCTATCAACGTTTTAATTTATTTCAAATGAAGTCGGAGGGGCACGTCCCCCCCCCCCCCCGACGCTACGCCTATGATCGGGACAGCTGGTAAAGCAACTGGTGTAAATGGTTAAATCGATAAAGAGAGGTAACTCTAAACGTGGTATTATAATCTTGTAAAGATGATAAGTCCCTGGCTTGATCATGGTGACGGATCCAGATTCCAAAGTAGAGCCAAAGAAAGTATCCCAGCGATTGGCATGGATGGAGAGTGTAAACGCACAACCGGGTGATCGCTCGTAACCCAGATTCGTTATAGAGCGAATAGAAGAAATCGTCAACGGCTTGTTGAGGCAGAAGGGAGAAGCACTTGACGGATGACTTCCCCACCAAAATAGCACTTTCGTTTGAATATCGGCGCACTACTCGCTTATCCTATTACTTAATCCGTTATTCAGCGCTGTCTTCGAAGGTTGCGTCGCTCGAGCATCGATTTCTTGGTTCATCGACCCTTGCATGCTTCGGTGGCTTGTCGCGAAGTGTACGCAGACGAGGGAGTTTGTTGGTCACTAAGGCAGTTGTAGACGATACCAATACCCCGCATTTTTCGATATGGTAGGATGAGAAAACGCAAACGCGGCGTTTATCTTTCTCTGCACCTTCCCCCTCCTGTTCTATTTGGAATTTTGCCTCCAGTCCCAAAAGTTCGTGAATCCTTCGCAAAATGTTCATTTAGCACATATTTTACTTCGCATCTGTTTATTTTTCTCTGATTTTTAACGTAGGATTACGTTCCTTAATAACGGTGCTCCGGAAAGAAAAAATTCAGAGTCCGTCACGAGTTATAATTTTGGCACCGTGCCAAACCCAGTAGCGGTAAATAGTTGAACAGAAAAGTACCAAAATGCGTCCCAAAAAAAAGGAAACGGGTAAGCAGCGATAAGTAATCTATATATTTAAGTTGCTAAGCCGACTTTTTGGGCAGTCCGTGAGAGAAAATTAATGCATCAATTTACTTCATTTTGTTCTCAAACGAAAAATTGTAATCTGTAGATTTGTCAAATTTGGTTTTTGTAACAGCAATTTCTATTAATTAACGATAATTTACAATTGAAAATTGTTTTCTGCGCAAAAGAAGTTTAATATACTAGTTTAAAGAAGTTTAATATACTAGTATTAAAAGAAGTTTAATATACTAGTTTAATATACTAGTTTAAAGAAGTTTAATATACTAGTATTAAAAGAAGTTTAATATACTAGTTTAATATACCATTTCATTTTACAGTCGAGAAATCAATGTGATGATTGGCACTGCTTTCGAATTATAACGGTCGAAGAGTGAAGCTTCAATGTAGCCGTTATGTGGCCGTTACTTAAATTTTAATTTACCACATTACATTTAAGTCTTACATTTAAGTCATCTATATATTTAAGTTGCTAAGCCGACTTTTTAGGCAGTCCGTGAGAGAAAATTACTGCATCAATTTACTTCATTTTGGTCTTAAATGAAAGATTGTAATCTGTAGATTTGTCAAATTTGGTTATGGTAACCGCAATTTCTCTTAATTAGCAATAATTTCCAACTAAAAATTGAATTCTGCGCATGCTTACTGGCATGTTTAAATCTGGCTTTAGAAACTCACTGTTTCTGCGCGTGCTCAGTGACATGCTTTAATGATAAACACGTTTATTCCGAGGAGTTTCTCTAGATCTCTCTCTACCATTTTTATTTTTATGATAATTATGTTTGTGAAATACAAGATTAAACCTGATGGAAATTGTTTATTTTGCGCTGTTTAATTAGCGATTATTTACAATTAAAAATATTGCTTTCTGCGCATGCTCAATGACATTTTTAAATGTGGCTTTAGATACTCACTAAGCACGAGGCCGCTTAAACACATTAATTTGTTTCTGTGCATTATTATGATTTTCAACATTTGGCAATGATGTGTTGAGTATAAATTGTGCATTAGTACATTTATTTACTATCTAGCCGTCATGTTTTGACGGGTTCCAACTATTTTGTCATAAGTTTTAAAGAATGGAAACCAATGATCTTACTGAGTTCTTTTAAAACCACAGCTTCTTTCTTGTCCTACGTTATTAACCCACGGTAGTTTCGTTAGAAGAGACTACCTGAAATATTTTTTCTATTTATACCAAAACGTTTGTCACATACGCCTTTCACATAAAAATAATATTAAAAAAGTAGTTTGCTTGAGGATGTATTTACCAGAAATGATGAGTGACCGCTTAATCTAATGGCGGATAAAACTTGAAGAAAGGTAAACGCGGTTAGATTATCTAACACGAATTGCCCTGGTCTGGCTTTGGAAAAAAGTTTTGGGATGGGAGACAGAAAAATATTTTACAAAGGAAACTGCAACTGTCTTTATTTAACATGCAGAAAGAATATCTTCCGTGAAGACATTTTAGAAATAAAATCATAAAATCAACACTACAAACTAAGAAACCCTCCTTTTTTTAAATTATCCTGACGAACTGACGATTTGTTGCTAGCTATTCAAATAATCAGTATGAAAATTAGCCTCAAATCCTATACTAACCAAATAACCGACTTAAAAAATTCTCCACCTTTACAATTTAACCGGCACCACCAAACGACTTGGATAGCTGTTGTTTCTCCATTGTTCGAAGCATGCAAAAGTATATGTTCGAATCAATAATTCATGATAATTTGTGGCCTAAACAATCTGATGTAATATGAGCTATGATCTTTGAGAATGCTTTTACCATCCTTCAGGTTGGACGCTAATATTTGCCAGGTGTATCATACTGCTTTCTAATTAAAGATAAAAAAACTGAACGATCTTGTGTAAGAATTTCTGACAAAACTCTAAAATTCAATAAAAAGCATGAACTTACATCATTCGTGTAATAATACTGTGTCATATTCTTTAATATTTCATGTTTTATTAGTAATGCTTAAATTTGCATCTATATATTTAAGTTCCTAAATCGATTCTTTGGGCAGTCCGTGAAAGAAAACTACTGCATCAATTTACTTCATTTTAGCCTTAAATGAAAGATTTTTATCTATAGATGTGTCAAATAGGGTTTTTGTAACTGCAGATTCTATCAATTAGCGATAATTTACAATTAAAAATTGCTTTCAGCGCATGCTCAGTGACATGTTTTAATCTGGCTTTAGATTTTTAGCACGAGGCCGCATAAACATGTTAATTTGTTTATTCCGAGAAATCTCTCTAGCTCTCTCTGCCATTTTTATTTTTAATTATGCTTGTGAGATATAGAATTAAACCTAACGGAAATTGTTTATTTCGCACTGTTTCGCTAAAGAGCCATATTTCTTTTTATTGTGTACAATAGCAAATTTTAATGTGTATTTCTCTATTCTCAGTATTAGGATTTTCAACATTTTACTGAGTTACAGAGTTACTGAGTACACTGACATACTGGTACGCTGAGTACACTGAGTACAAACACATACCAAGTTTTTAGTTTCTCATTGAGTAAACATATTTCAGTTTATTGGGTTCAATAGCAAATTTTAATGTGTATTTCTCTATTCACAGATTTATGATTTTCAATATTTTACTGAGTACACTGACATACTTTTACGCTGAGTACACTGAGTACTAACACATACCAAGTTTTTAGTTTCTCATTGAGTAATCATATTTCTTTTTGTTGCGTTCAATAGTAAATTTTAATGTGTATTTCCCTATTCACAGATTTATGATTTTCAATATTTTACTGAGTTCACTGACATACTTTTACGCTGAGTACAGTGAGTACAAACACATACCAAGTTTTTAGTTTCTCATTGAGTAATCATATTTCTTTTTGTTGGATTCAATAGTAAATTTTAATGTGTATTTCTCTATTCACATAATTATGATTTTCAATATTTTACTGAGTACACTGACATACTGGTACGCTGAGTACACTGAGTACAAACACATAACAAGTTTTTAGTTTCTCGTTGAGTAATCATATTTCTTTTTATTGCGTTCAATAGTAAATTTTAATGTGTATTTCTCTATTCACAGAATTATGATTTTCAATATTTTACTGAGTTCACTGACATACTTTTACGCTGAGTACAGTGAGTACAAACACATACCAAGTTTTTAGTTTCTCATTGAGTAATCATATTTCTTTTTATTGGGTTCAATAGTAAATTTTAATGTGTATTTCTCTATTCACAGAATTATGATTTTCAATATTTTACTGAGTTACAGAGTTACTGAGTACACTGAGTACACTGGCACGCTGAGTACAAACACATACTAAGTTTTTAATTTCTAATTGAATAACCATATTTCTTTTTATTGGGTTCAATAGTAATTTTTTCAACTGTATCTCTTTATTCTTAATATTATGATTTTCAACATTTGACAATGATGTGTAGGATATAATTTGTGTATTACTACATTTATTTACGACCAAGCCGTCATGTTTTGACGGGTACAACTAGTTACCAATAAAACTTTATAGCCTTATTTTGCATAACAGGCTTTGAATTTAGTTATAAAGTGTCCTGATAGCTCAATAAAATTTCTCTAAATGGTACATAAGTGTTCATTGTGTTCAGTGGAAATAACTCTTTGTGTGGTTGAGGATTCAATGCAATGCCGAAAAAATCACATTACCTACTGCTAGTTGCTAGGTTAGATTTCAGGGAAAACTATACAGGTTTATATCAAAACGGTCTAACCCTCGTTTTGAAAAAGATGACTGCGTAGTTGCTTCCCCCAAACTTTTTTAAAAACTGCTCGCGTCCTTTAAAATAAGAATAATATTGAACTCAAATCGTAAATTTGACTTCAGTATGCTTACCGTGTCACCAAAGTAAGACATTAATACATAACTAACTTTTGAAGCGCGACTGATGAAAGGCAGAGCATGCAATTATGGTAATCATAATTTATTCAGTGATTCGCCTAAAGACGCTACAGAAAAATTTTCTTTTAGAGTTTCTGTTATAAAGTATCAGAGAAATGCACAGATTTACAAAACCAGTTTTCCCCTTTCGTAATGATAAAATCTATATCTGGAACGCATGCATGAACGGATTTTACGGATAGGTCCCTAAAGCGAGCGGTATCTGTGGGCATTTACATAAAATTACTTTTCACAGGTGTTGGGTTTAGCTTCTCTCACAACAGCGTAAACAAATGCTGGTGAAATCTGGCAGCAAGCGGCCGACAGGTGGGGTTGATTTCAAAGGGCTTATATCGACAAACACAATTTAAGATTTTATTTGACGTTGTCGCGGAAATTTATCATAATTATTGCTACATGGGGGTGATTTGAAGCGGTGGGGAAAAATACGCAGAAGGAACTTTATTTATGGGATAATATCATATAACTGTTAAATATTATGTAACCTCTTAAATACATAATATTTAACCTCTTAAATACCTCTTAAATATTATGTAACATATACATAATATTTAAGAGCGGAGATCACCGTAAAACCTTCAAAAAGCTCAATTTATTATGATGATTTATTTTGAAGAATGGAATGTAAGGAATCTTTTTAAAAAAAATTAAGTCGATACTACAATTAGAACCAATTTTATGGCCAAATGTATACAGGCAATAGTACAGTAATTTATAAAAACTTTAAAATTTAAATGTCTCTTTATAAAAACTATTATCTTCAAACTTGTGCGAACTATTTCTTCAAAACTAATGGTCACAAATTTTGTATACATGCATATCTAGTATGTTTATACAATTTCCACCTAAATTTAGGTAAGTACATATTACTAATTTTTTTACAGTAATTGTTTGTGAAAAATTTTATAATATTTCTTGTACATTACAATACATTTGCCTGGAAAAAATATTTTTATGGGAAATATGGCAATTATTTTAGGTGTAGATTAAAGTGTAACCTATGGATAGAATATATACAAATAATTTAATATATATCTCTAATAGTTTTTTTTTTTAAATCTGCACGCGATACATTCATTTTTCATAAAACATTATTTTTTTTAACATAAAATAATTTCTGATAATCTCCCAACAATTTTGCTTTTGTTTTCTAATAGATAAAGCTTTGTACAATTCACCCTAAAAATCGGTTTAAATTAATTACGTATTAACTGTTTAACAACACATTACGCTTGGTAGTATAATCAGTGCATTTTTGCGAGTGCAAAGGGAATTTCCCCCCTTAAGTAAAACCAGCGAAATAATAGATCAGAAAGAATTATTATGGTAAACCATATAGATTGCTACTTGCTACTGATGAAGCACACTGATTTTTAATTCTCTTATTTTTTTTCATTATTCATTTTGGAGGCTATATTACATAAATTAATTTCAATTTAAAATCATGAAAAAGCATGTCTAAATTTTTATTGATTACATTTTATGTAAAATAAACTCATACGTTAGCTTAAAATTTTATTTTATTTAAAAGTTTCAGTTTTAAATAAAAGTTAGTAAGACGGGTCTGTAAAGTAACAGGTTGTAGCGATTTGACAGTATGTACCGTGAAAGCTTCACAGCGTGGGCTTTTTAAATGTGTTCATTTAAATCCTTGGTTCAATGTTATTTAAAAGTATCTAAAGTCGCCTGTTCATCTTGAAAACTAAGTTGGGCATTTTCATCTTCCTCTTTACAACTGTTTCGGACTCTCTCGCACCTTCTAAGTGAAGTTTCTTCTATCGCTTCGTGTAACAGTTTCCTTTGGGAGTTGAGAATTGCCCTTCTCATATTCTTCTTAAGTACCATAATTGAGTTCGTATGCATCACAAAAGCCTGCCCAGTTTTCGCAAGAGCCCTGGAGCCAGAAGTAAAGATAATAGCAAAGAACTCCACTTTGCTTCATTGGGAAAAAAAATCATGTACATGAGAGAGAGGTTGCTTCTAGAAAACGGCTAACGTCTGTAAATGTTAAAACTTTGATTTTACTCTAAGAAAATGCGAATAATCGAAATTTTGAGGGACATTTTTTTAACATTTATCTTCAGATTTATATTAATATTAGCTGAAAACCCGTACTTTGCTACGAAGTACATTGGTCAATGTATTTAATTAATGCCAATATATATATATATATATATATATATATAGATAGATAGATAGATAGATAGATAGATTGATAGACAGATAGATAGATAGATATAATAAATACAGCGATCAATGTATGCAATTGATGTTAAAAAAAACGAAAAAATATATTTATAAAAAAAATCGTAACGATATTTTTATAGAGAAAATAATGTAGAAGAAAATATTCCAAGTTAAATCTAATAGAACATACTAAATAATATAGTATAGTTAATATAGTACAGTTTGAGGAACATTTCTTTTACTGTATTTTAATATTTTTTTAGATTATGTCCAATCGTCTGCCGTATTAGCAAGAAAAAAAATAGTTTTTTTGTGTCTATTTCGTAGTTGTGCACGTGACGCAAAATTAGCTTAAAGTATTACAAATAGTAAAGATACCACGTGATCAGCATTTAATAAATTAAATTCTAAAAATTAATCTTTAAAAATTCACCAAAAATCAGAAATTGGAGGTAAAGATTCGGAAAAGATTTTATTTTAAAGTAATTTTTATGATCTTTCTCATTATATAAATTTTATAACCCTCAGATTATTACTTTAAATGCAAACTTTAAATAATTTTACAAAAACAGCTTAAAAATTTAATTTTAAAAAAATCTAAGAAGAATTTTTTTTAAATCTTTCTTAGTGCACCCCTACACTATAAGAAGAATCGCCATGCAAAATTTCAGCCCTTTAGGTCCAGTGGTTTGATCTGTGCGTTATCTGTCAGTCAGTCAGTCAGTCAGTCAGTTACGGAACTGTTTTATATATATAGACTGGTTGAGTAATTAGTAACGACTTACATGTAATTAACTGTGGTTAATTTGACGAGAATGTAATATATAGAATAACTATTGCCCGAAGGATATGATAACTTTTCAACGCTTATCAACAAAGTTTTGATATCTCTGATCAGATTCAGTGCAATTTATTATTACCAGAATCTCACCGAAAAATCTTTTACCCGACGTTTGGCGCACCTTAGTTTTTGCTTTTCAGGAGGAGCAGTGCTGTCTGTAGGGTCATACGTTCGATTCGGGCCATTTTAAATCCCAGAATATAGATGAGAAAATCCTTTGAAGATATGAAATCTTAGGATATGGGCTGAAACTATTGAGGGATGGACCAGAACAAGTATAGTAGTCACTTCTAATGTCTCCTTTGGATAGGGAAACAAAGTTATTAAAAAGAGTAGTTGGTACCCGTCAAAACGTGACGCCTGGATAGTAAATAAACGGACTAATACACAAATAATACTCAACACATCATTGCCAAATGTTGAAAATCATAATATTAAGAATAGAGAAAAACATTTTTAAAAATGACTGTTGAACCCAATAAAATAATATTGTTACTCAACAGCGCGCAATTTCCGTCAGGTTTAATTGATATATCACATACATAATTAAAAATAGAAAATGGCAGAGAGAGAGCTAGAGATATTCCTCGGTATAAACAAATGAGCGTGTTTATACGGCTTAGTGAGTATCTAAAGCCAGATTTAAACATGTCGCTGAGCATGCGCAGAAAGCGAAAATTTTTATTGTAAATTATCGTTAATTAATAGAAATTACGGTTATAAAAACCAAATTTGACCTATCTATAGATTAAAATCTTTCGTTTTAGACCAAAATGAAGTAAATGGATGCAGTAATTTTCTCTCACGGACTGTCCAAAGAATCATCTTAGCAACTTAGATATACAGATGTATCAAATTTTGAAGTCGAATAGAGGACAGAAATTTCCGGCTAATGCATGGGAGATATGAAGTACATAATTATATTCATTTTACATTATTTGACATCCTAAAACACAATTTCTTAATTTTGTCTTAAGGCCGTGACACTTTCTCTACTATCCACAGAAATTTCCCCATTAGACTACTTTCTAGTTCTTTGGACACATGCTTCCATGGGTGAATGCTTCGTTAAAGACAGCTGGGATCCTTTTGGTCGATTAAGCTGTCAAAACTCGCCGTGTTTTTTGGTGATTTGCGGCGATGCTCTAATGCGAGGCACATTTGTTATTTCTGCAACATTAATTACCACCGTTCTCAAAAATATCTAAGATTCACTCGATTAAAAAATCGTTGACGTAGGGCGATCGGTTGAACGGGGTTATTAGGAAAAAGTATTTATTCGCATTGTTTCAGAGTGCGTTTTAACAGATCCTTTCCAAGACATACTCCGTGACTGGGAAGTAAAAAGAAAATAAAGATACGTAGGTTCAAAATATGACAAGTATTTACTATGCAATTTTTTTTGGATGTCATATCTAATGTAGAGGACATTTCCCTGTAGTGAAATATTGGTACAGGATCGGTTTATTATAATACTAGCTGAATACCCGTAATTTGCTACGGAGTGCATTCAAATTAAATACAACGGTCAATGTATGCAATTGATGCCATATATATATATATATATATATATATATATATATATATATATATATATATATATATATATATATATATGTATGTATTTATAATAAATACAACGGTCAATCTATGCAATTAATTTGTATGTTTAATATTCATAAAACATACTAATTTGAATTAAATTCTTTAAAAGCTTCCAACTCAATTATTCTAGAGGTTAAATTTTATCTTTTACCGTATTTTAATTGTTTTTTCTCAATTTATTTTGTTGATATACACGTGACGCAAAATAAATTTAAAGTATCACAAAAAGAAACGAAACCACATGATCAGCATTTAATAAATTAAATTATAAAAATGAATCTTTAAAAATTCACCAAAAATAATAAATAGGAGGTAAAGATTCGAAAAAGATTTCATTTTAAAGGAATTTTCATAATCTTTATCGTGATATAAATTTTATAACCCTCGAATTATTATTTTAAATGCAAATAGCTTTTAAGAAGTTACAAAAACAGTTTAAAAATTAAATTTTTAAAAAATCTAAGAATTTTTCAAAAAAAATCTTTTTTAGTGCACCCCTACACTATAAGAAGAATCGCCATGCAAAATTTCAGCCCTTTAGGTCCAGAAGTTTGGTCTGTACGTTATCTGTCAGTTAGTCAGTTACGGAACTGTTTTATATATATAGATTTACTGGTTTTGCTTCAACAAATGAAAATGCTTGAGGGATTGCCAATCGCTTTGAACATTTGTCCTTAAAACTATATCCGACATAACATATTGGTTGAATTATTTTCCTGGTGTCTATGAATTCACGGCAGGTATTTCAAAATCTCAAATCCTTATTGCACGGTATTGTCCTATATCAGTGTTATTTATACAGCTTTTTTATTTTATTTATTTTTTTACATATAACTATAACTTTGAAGAACTATGTTTGTTCAGACACTTTTCATAACAAAAATAAATATTTTTGTTACATTAATTTAAAATTGTAATTGAATAAAACTATGAGGTAGACCTTAAAGACACCAGATGTATCATGGATTTAAAGAGGTTTTTTTTTATTAATCTCCATAATTTTTTTTGTATGTCCAATCAGTTAAATAGTTTCTTTTGTTCTGGTTCCCTAATGCAACAAATTTGGCAAAATCATTAAAGACACGCAAACAAAAATGTAAAATATGTTTTTTATAAAATATTTTAAAATCATTTTAAAACAGCTAAATACGTATATAATATTTCTTTTCTTGTGTAAAGTACTTGGATCTATTAGCAAGATTTCTATTTATATAGCTAATTAAAGGCAAATAGAGTAAAGTGAAAACAGTTAAATAGAAATCTCTCAAGCGAATGTATATTTATTTTGCTACCGTAAATTATGACTGTCTAGCCAGTTGTGCATATTAAGAAACCCTTAATTTTATAAAACGTTACACGATGGAAACAGTGCAATCTATCTATATATTTCAGTTGCTAAGCCGACATTTTGGGCAGTCCGTGAGAGAAAACTACTGCGTCCATTGACTTCATTTTGATCTTAAACGAAAGATTGTAATCTGTAGATTTGTCAAATTTGGTTTTTGTAACCACAATTTCTATTCATTAGCGATAATTTACAGTTAAAAATTGATTTCTGCGCACACTATGTGGCATGTTTAAATCTGGCTTTAGAAACTCACTGTTTCTACGCATGCTCAGTGACATGTTTTAATCATAAACACGTTTATTCTGAGGAGTCTCTCTAGATTTCTGTCTGCCATTTTTATTTTTATTTTTATGATAATTATGTTTGTGAAATATAAGATTAAACCTGGTGGAAATTGTTTATTTCGTGCTGTTTAATTAGCGATAATTTACAATAAAAAAATTGCTTCCTGCGCATGCTCAGTGACATTCTTAAATCTGGCTTTAGATACTCACTAAGCACGAGACTGTTTAAAGACATTAATTTGCTTCTGTGCATTATTACGATTTTCAACTTTTGGCAATGATGTGTTTAATATAATTTGTGTATCAGTACATTTATTTGCTATCTAGCAGCCATGTTTTGACGGGTACCAACTAGTATATTTTTAGTTGCTAAGCCGATTCTTTGGGCAGTCCGTGAGAGAAAACTACTGCATCCATTTACTTCAGCTTGGTCTTAAATGAAAAATTTTAATCTATAGATGTGTCACATTTGGCTTTTGCAACCGCAATTCCTATTAATTGGCGATAATTTACAATTAAAAATTGCTTTCTGCGAATGCTCAGTGACATGTTTAAATCTAGCTTTAGATACCCACTAAGCACGAGACATAATAAACACATTCATTTGTTTCTGCGCATGCTCAGCGACATGTTTAAATTTGGCTTTCGATACTAACTACGCACGAGGCCGCAAAAACACGATTCGAATTTCAGAAACAAAGTGCTTTATGAATTTGCTTCGTATTCCTTAAAAAACAAGTCTGGCCACTGGTATTTTTTTATATAATATAATGTATGTATTATTCTACTGTCAGGTAGCTGCAATGAAACTAAGGGAATCGTACGTTTGGGGGAAACAGCGTAAAATGTCAAACTTTGCAGACCTTGTGAAAAGGGCAAATTGTTGGAGCGCGCTTACAGTGGAGCATCTGTTACTACCACCCCCAGGCTAATTTCTGTTTTTCGAGTTATGGTATAGAAAGTCATGATAGCATACAGAGTGCACGGAAAAACATCCTTTGCCAAACAGAATAGTGGACGAAAGGGAGAGCTGAGTGAAAGAGACGGACGAGGTATTGAAGCAGATTGTGACATGAAGAAAGAAAACAACTGCAACCAAAATGACCGAAGAGCTCAATCTGCATCTGCATATTCCGGTATCAACCATTACAGGTAGAAGGGAACTTCACAAACAAAGAATTTACGGAAGAGTAGTTATTCCCAATCCACTTGTAATAGATGCCAATATAAAATGTCCACAATGGTGCCACGACCGCAAATCCTAGTCGAGCAATACGTAGAAAAACAGCATTTGGTCCAACGAATCATTGTTCACATTGTTCTTCGCAACAGGACATGCGTATGCCTGGAGAACACCTACACAAGCGTAAGATTCTGGATGTCTGATCTCAACTGTCAATTATGGAGGCATATCCATCAGGGTTTGGGACGGCATCTCATGATTTTCTTCAGGACCGATAGTAACCTTAAAAATGGAGATTGAATAAGAAGGACTATGTCGAAATTTTATCTCACATGTCCATCCTATGGTGTTGTTTCTTGCAGGAGATGGCGTTCTACGGTATGATAATCGCAATATACATACAGCGAAATCTATCAAGTATTGGTTTCAAGAGCATGAAAAATAAGTCAAATATCTTATCTTGCCCTGTACAATCCCCCCAACTATAAATCATCCAACCACTTTGATCTGTATAAGCGGATATATAAAGGTATCGATATCCACCACAGCATCTCCACAGGAACTTCCCTGAAGAATGGTATAATAAATTCTTAACCACTATTTAGGACTTGTATAATCCAATTTCAAGGTGAATCAGTGGTATTACATGACAAAGGGGATCCTGCCCTGTATTAATAAATGTTTTAATGATGTTTCTTAGTGTTTCTATTATTTTGATAATTTGGAATACCCCACACTAAACCCGGAATGTTACAGTCCCGGCACCTCTATTTCTGGAAATCGAGCACTGTGTGTATATATATATATATATACTAGCTGAAGTACCCGACGATGCCCGGGATTTTAAGAATGTTTGTTGTTAACCAAAATCAATTTAAAAATTAACACAGTATAAATAACATAAAAAATATATGTGAAATGTTATACACGTCTCAGAATTTCAGCCTTTCATCATTTTAATACTAAAATCTGAAAAGTAAAAATGTCAAATTCTCTAATGTTTGTTAACCAAAATTAATTTAAAACTAAGCACAGTATAAATAACATAGAAAAAAAACCTTGTGAAATCTATAAATATATAAATTTATAATAAACTCCTCAGAATTCAGCTAGAATTAGCCTTTCATCATTGGGGTAAAAAAAAGCTGCAATTACAGGTTCAGCAGAAATTTCCAATAGAACAATGATATGGCTGCAGCGTTGCCTCTTAAAAAAATGAAGTGTTTGATTGAGGGCTGCAAACCATTCAACTCCTCTCCACATTTAACTCCTATAAACATCCTCTACATATTAAATTCCTTTTCTCTCCATAATAAACTCCTCAGAATTTTGGTATATTCAGCCTTTCATCATAGAACCACTAAAATCTGAAACATCCTCTCCAGAAATATAAATTTATTAATTTCAATAATTAAACACACACAAATATATAAATTACGCAAAAGTTTTTTAACCAACATTTGAATAATTCGTAAATGAAAAAGCATATGAAAATAAAGATAAGAACTTCCGGAATCGAAATTAATTACCCTTAATTTTTAATTAATAAAAAACCAACATAATATGAATAAAAAAGATAGTTGCTTAAAACCATATGAAAATAAAGCTATTATAAAGATGATAATAATAAAAAAAGCATAAGAAAATAATGCTCGCGCATGAAGTTAACGTTACGATATAAAGATAGTAATAATAATATAAACCGCGTGCATAAAATATTTAGCTTTTCAAGCGAAATAAATTGATTTTTAGAAAAAAAACTACTTTTAATCGAGAAATTAAAATACATTGCACAAAATTTTAATTTTACCAACTTTCCACCCTACAATTTCCACCCTACTTCTTTTAAATAGGATGTAAATATAAAGTTTTAACAGCCAATTGAATGCCAGTTAAAAATAATGTGTGCGCATGAAGTTAACGTCACGATATAGAGATAGTAATAAAAATCTATATATATATAAAACAATTCCGTAACTGACTAACTGACTGATTGACATACAAAGTACAGACCAAACCGTTGAGCCTAAAGGACTGAAATTTTGCATGGCGATTCTTCTTATAATGTAGGGGTGCACTAAGAAAGATTTTTGAAAAATTCTTCTTAGATTTTTTTAAATTAAATTTTTAATCTGTTTTTGTAACTTTTTTCAAGTTTGCATTTAAAATAATAATTTGAGGGTTGTAAAATTTATATCACGAAAAACATTCAAAAAATATTACATTAAAAAAATATCATCTGTAGATAGAAAGGGGAGAGAAAATTTCAAGAAATGTAAATTTATAATGTACTCAGGGAATGTATTATTGTGGTTCTATATCAGAAAAATAATAAAATACATAAATCATAAAATAAAAAATATACATTAGCATATTGGGCACGAAGTTGCGTATCTTTCATGTAACATCAAACTCCCTTATTTTAATTCAAATGTTTAAAAAAATTTAAAAATAATAACATTTGAAAATTTCGCATAAGTTCATTTTGAAAAATTCATGTATTTCATATATATCTTATTTATTCTGCACTTTATAAAAAAATAGAAATATGCCTGTCAAAAAACAGTAGTCAACTGCCCCGTTGCAACGCTCTCATGTGTACGGTCTAATTCAACATTCAAAGGAACTCGAGGCGCGCTGCAATCGCGCGATCTGCGTGGAACTCTCCAAACGCGCGTTCTAGTAGAAGAGAGCGTTGCATGTGTACGCAATCGTTTGATCAGTTGTATTTTTCAACGCGTGCAACGCTCTCATGTGTACATAGCCTAAAGGACTGAAATTTTGCATGGCGATTCTTCTTATAATGTAGGGGTGCACTAAGAAAGATTTTTGAAAAATTCTTCTTAGATTTTTTTAAATTAAATTTTTAATCTGTTTTTGTAACTTTTTTCAAGTTTGCATTTAAAATAATAATTTGAGGGTTGTAAAATTTATATCACGAAAAAGATCATAAAAATTCCTTTAAAATGAAATTCTTTTCGCATCTTTACCTCCATTTTCTAATTTTTGGTGAATTTTTAAAGATTAATTTTTACAATTTAGTTTATTAAACGCTGATCATGTGATTTCTTTATCTGGTACTTTAAATAAATTTATCGTCACATAACAACGAAATAGACACAAAAAAAATTAAAATAGTGGCGCCATCTACTGTACGCTTGTGAATCGAGAGTTGTTGGTTATTTATTAATTAAAAATATTGGAAAGTTCTTGTGGATCTGTAAATATACATGTGGTGACAGTTTTAAAATTTATAAATTATCAACCTACACAGGTGATAATTTATCCGGCGTTGCCCAGGATTTTAAGAATGTTTGTTAACCAAAATCAATTTAAAAACTAAACACAGTATAAATATCATAGAATAAAAAGCATGTGAAATGTTATACACATGAATAAAAAGAAAACCCAACATAAAAAACCATAAATTTACAATAATTTCTTCAGAATTCAGCTAGATTTAGCGTTTCATCATTGGAGCAAAAAAACCCTGAAATGTAAAGCATAAAATATATACATTTATAATAAACCACTAAAAGCTGAAAAGGAAAAATGTCAAATTGTCTTTAGGAAAGTAAAGCTGAAAAGTAAAAATGTCAAATTGTCGAATGTTTGTTAACCAAAATCAATTTAAAAACTAAATACAGTATAAATAACATAGAAAAGATTTAGCCTTTATCATTGGAGCAAAAATTCCTGAAAAGTAAAACATAAAATACATAAATTTATAATAAACCTACCAAAATCCATTAAAAAAATAAACACAGTATAAATAACATAGAAAAAAAAGTATACGAAATGTTATACACATTAATAATATGAAAAATAAAATAAAATAAAAATAATAATTTTTAAAACTAATAAAATAAAATAAAAATAATAATTTTTAAAACTAATAAAATAAAATAAAAATAATTTTAAAAAATAATAAATAAAAATAATTTTAAAAAATAATAAATAAAAATAATAATAATAATAATTTAAAAAATAATAAAATAAAAGCTGGAACAAAAAAGCCTCCATAAAAAAGCTGAAAATACAGGTTTAGCAAAATCTGTACGACCCGTATTCGAAACCGCGTCGCGTAGTATAGTAAATGAACGCTCTTACCGAATGCGCCACAATAACATGCTGGTGTATTGTGTAAATAGGAGAATATTTGTACTAAAATTACTGGAAAGTTGCTATGGGTTGGTGAATATACATGTATTTATGGAGTAAGAGGAGTTTTAAGTTAGAAATAAGTTAGGATAGAAGCTTAGTCTTTAACTCTTCAATAGACACAAAGACATAAGCGAGGGGGGTTGCAGTAGCGATTAAAACTGATCTTGTGACACTTAGCGTGGTTGATTCGAATTTTCCATCGCGTGTGATAGTGTCAATATGCCGTTGGATCCGATTTATTTTAGAGTATAAAATCTGACTTGAAAGATTATTATTTTCATTTATTATTCTGGTTAATATATAACTTGAAACTTTTTGATTTTATTTATTTTTATCTTTTCGCTCGCTGTTTGCCAGCTAAGCCTAACGTGGACGCCATATTCAGAGTGGTGATTCCACAAAGTGTAACATCTTACATTTAGTTTCAAAATTTTTGGTTTTTTATTAATTAAAAATCAACGGTAATTAATTTCGATTTTTGAAGTTCTTCAGACCCTCGGCTGTTTTTAAAGACGCCTGTATGTAAAATTTCACGATCGTTGCTCCTAAACTGTGGATTTCTATACAATTACAGAGATACAAACATTCATTTTTATATATTAGATATATATATACATATACATATATATATATATATATATATATATATATATATATATATATATATACATACATATACATATATATATACATATATATATATATATATACATATATATACATATATATATATACATATATATATATATATATATACATATATATATACATATATATATATATATATATATATATATATATACATATATATATATATATATATATATATATATATATATATATATATATATATATATATATATATATATATATATATATATATATATATATATAGTTGGCTCTCTGTTTAACGACTTTCAAGGGACCGTGAAAAATTGTCCTTAAGTAGAGATCGCCCTTAAACAGAGTTTGTGAAAAAGTAACATTTCCCATAACGTCGGAGGGGCTGGAACTGGTAAATATCGTCTTTAAATAGAGATCGTCGTTAAGTAGAAAGTCGTTAAACAGAGAGCCAACTCTATATTAAAATTTACCTCTTTTTTTTTGTATCTTTGCACGTGGTAATACGGTATTTTACTAACATTCTCTTTAGGTCAGAAGTGGCCTTAAATTGGCCCAACACTTCATCCAGGAGAGAACTAAAATAGCCCTCTCCTTTCACCGCTGCCACTTGTGGCGATCACCCCGCCGATTAGTACCGTAATTCTTTTGTCTACTCGACGTTCCGCTCGATTAACGGCATAACGGGGTATACGTCTTCACCGTGGTCATTCTGACATAGATCAGCTCATCTTCAAGTTCACTCTGAGAGAAAATTCCTCTCTCCTCACTCCCGTCTCCCGCGAGAGAGAATCCATCTGCGCTTACGCCTCTGCCGCGGTCACCCAACCAATGCGATTGGTCGGTCTGCCACCGAACCAATTTCTTCCTCCTCCAGGATCGCGGTCCCATTTGCATTCCGCGAGCGATGCTAGAAGGGTAAGCGAGCGGGGAATAGAGTGATTTAGTAATCCGAGCAACGGAGCAGTTCTTTTAGAGAAATCGTCAGTGTATCGCAGGTGGTGTTAACTCTGGATATACTCTACAATATCTCCACCATAATAACAAAGTGTAACTCTTGAATTTTCATTTTTAGTCTTCTGGATAACTGAATTTTGCTTTTAATTTATCAGTTTCGGCTAAAAAAAAAAAAGACGTGAACGTTGAATTATTTTTTATCCACTGGAAACAGATGCTGTTTTGGGACCCTTCTTTGGATATCGCTTGGGATAACTCAGTGTTTAAAATGCTATCGCCCTGTGCGAATATCCCTTTGAATATTGTGTGACATTTTCCACGAAATTAAGTCCGAGTTCTTTACTTTTGAGTATCTTTCGACTAGCATCAGTACCGCTTCAATCATAACTGTGACAAGTCGTTTTTCTAGAACAGAGAGGGATAAATATGCAGACGGCTATGTACAACAATGTGGTCATTCCGAACACCAATGGCGGCAACCCCCAGGGATGTTATTACTACTCCCCTGCCTACGATGGAAATAACAGTGCAAGCCCCATGGGCCAAAATGTTCACCAACAGCAGCAGGATGGGGGAGGTGTAGAAAGGTGAGTTCCATTTCCATATTTAAAACTAGCTGAATACCCGTGCTTTGCTACGGAGCACATTCAAATTAAAAACAACGGTCAATGTATGCAGTTAATGCGAAAAAATATATATAATTATTAAAAAATCGTAACGGATATTTTTATGGACAAAATAATGTAAAAGAAAATATTCCAATTAAATCTAATAGAACATACTAAAGAATATAGTACAGTTTGAGGAACATTTCTTTTAATGTATTTTAGTATTTTTTTGGACAATGTCCAATCGTCTGCCGCATTAGGAAGAAAAAAAAATTGTCAATTTATTTCGTTGTTATGCACGTGACGATAAATTAATTTAAAGTATCACAAAAAGAAAAGGAACCACGTGAACAGCATTTAATAAATTAAATTCTAAAAATTAATCTTTAAAAATTCCCCAAAATTCAGAAAATGGAGGTAAAGATTCGAAAAAGATTTCATTTTAAAGGAATTTTTACGATCTTTCTTGTGATATAAATTTTACAACCCTCGGATTATTATTTTAAATGCAAACTTAATAAAAGTTACAAAATCAGCTTAAAATTTAATTTTTAAAAAATTTAAGATTTTTTCAAAAATCTTTCTTAGTGCACCCCTACACTATAAGAATAATTGCCATGCAAAATTCTAGCCCTTTAGGTCCAGTGGTTTGGTCTGTGCGTTATCTATCAGTCAGTTATCTGTCAGTCAGTCAGTCAGTCAGTTACGTAACTGTTTTATATATGTAGATAGGAGTTCGGGTCGTGCAAAAAAGCAGACTGTTGAACACTTTAAGCTTAAAATAAAGGGTCGTTGGCCTACCCGGAAATTAGGTGCAAAGAATTAGAGTTTAAATGTCGAATATTCTACGATACATAAAACTCAAAACCACAGACCAATTATTTATTTTAATAATACTCATTTTAATAAAAAAGAAACAAAAATCTTGTATACAACGTTCATACACAAACATGAACAGATTGTTTTGTTAATTTACAAGCCCTCTCTTAAAGTTGTGTAACTTAAAAAAATTTTCCAACTAACTTAAATAACTATAAGATTATCCTTATTACTCTATTGCCATATTCAAGGGGAAAAAATAAGTCTATTATTCATACTACGCAAAACATTTAATTTTTTATTACATTTTCTAACCTGCTAAATGGATATCAAAAATTCATAATTAGTATTTATATTGAAAACAATACTAACTGCTTGTTGTTGTTCCCGGTTGACTCCAGAATACAGGAAAAGTATTAGATTTCAAGTCAAGGGTATTTTAATGTTTTTCCTTTTGCTGGTGGAACAAAATAAGTCAGTTAAGAATGTTATCTTAAAATTACGGAAGTAACTAGTTAGTTTTTAACTTCTAATTTCAATCTGAAATACAGTTTGATTTTATCTCTCGCATTATATTTTCCAACAATTAAATACCTGTTGTGTATTTTCCTTCTCTTAGTTTTTTCTTTTTTTTTTTCAAATTTTCTGTTCTTTAGAAATTATTTGCTTCAAGTTCTTAGTATATTTTCTGCTTGAGATATTATCGTCACCTGCATGATGTTTCTCCCGAATGCATGCTTTAATCTTCTCTTTCTACATTTTGCTTTAAAATGTTGGGTGTTTAGGAATTTATCGTAATGATTGGGTGATACTTTAAGATCGTGAGAAATATCAAAACATTTAAAAGGGGAATTTAAGATTGCAGATATTGAATCCGAAGAATTATGGATGTTATATCTAAGTAATGTGATCTTAGGGATGTTAGATCTAAGTAGGATGTGAGTTTGATGATTGCTTGAGTTATTGTTTTTGAAAGTGTATCGATTAGAACATCGCTTTATTGCTTAAGAAACAATATAAAAAGATTTTTCTCAGAAACAGAGGCAAATTAATGATTGAAATTTATATTTAATTTATTTTATAATAAATGAATCATATATAACTTGCTGATTATCATTTAATAGAGAGTAATAGAAAATGTATAAGTTTTGTCTTGAAAATGACTGGAATTTATCAACATTATTAGCGTAATTCTATTCGTGTTACCATAATTTCTACTACTACCAGACCTTAACTAACTGTAGTCCTGTAAGTCGGTGGTGGCTTGAGATTTGATTTTTATTTAGCATTTTTTCAAGATTTTATTAAAATGCTAACCTTCCACTTGGAATATTTTTATTTATGTATCTATGTTTTCTGTGTAAAGAGTGTTAAGCTCAAAATGGGCTAAAATGGTTTATCAAACCAGGCATGTTTGAAAAATCAAGGACTACTGCAGGGTCTTATTCCACTCCTAAATATTTTTATTCATCAGTGAAAATTTGGGATATGTGAAGCAAAACACAAATATGTTAGTGTTAAAGGGGTTATGTCCCAATCCAGGACTTAACACTCTTTACTCAACAAAAATAAAATTGGAAAAATTTACTTTAAAAGAAAAAAGAAAAAATTAGACTTAAAAAAACTGACTTTACAAAAGCCTTTTTTTTTTCAATCCCGTTTTTCTCAAAACTACGATTTTGGACTTGACATCCTTTACAGTGCAAACACACATACGGTTTTACATTCTTCACTAAGTGTTTGAACGGTTTCTTTTAAATTACATACTGTTTACCTCGTATTTTAAGTATCCCTTGATTTTATAATTATAGAGTGTCTTTGCCAATGTATCAATTCAGAGTTGCATAAATTTATTAAGCGATACATTCGCGAATACAGGACTAGAAAAAGATCAGATTCTATTGACTTCAATTATTGATCTTGGATTATTACCAATTTTAATTCACTACCTAGTCATATTAAAATAGCTGTGATGCAATTTTTTAAGAAAGACAAAAAGAAAATTTAAAGGGAATTAAAAATATACAAAATTGTGCTTTAAGTGAAAGGTCCAATTACTCAAGTAAAAACTGAATATTCTAATGAAAAAAGTGCTTTAAATATACAGGAGCGTTATACTCATAGATAACAGACACATTCCGGATACCTCATAGTTCCGGCTGTACTCACATTAGTCCGAGATTAATAACTCCTGCTGTAATAAAATCTAAAGAAAATATTGACAGATTAAAGGAATATTAATACACTTTTAGCGTTCATGGTAAAAAGTAAGAGCCCAAAAGTCAGTCTAAAATCCATGTAGTTTTCGTTTCTTATTCGGTAATTTCTATCTTAAAACTTGTAAAAAATAATTATATTCCTCTAAATCAATATTTTTTAAATCTCCATTAATTGAATCAGGAGATGAGAGATATATAATTGTTGCGAACACCGATGTCTGACGACCAAGTTCACTATGTTTATATGAACTATAAGTCTGACTAATAACTATATGAGTATGCTTTAAAATACTCATTATCCTTCAGTAAGTCCATTAAATCTATGTTTGGGGTCTACTTTCGCTTTACATTCGGCTAGAATAAGACTCTAAGTTAGTTTCCTAGCTTCAATGATATTGCCTCGGAACATTTAGCAGGTTTAACGTAGGATTATGTTCCTCAATAACGGTCCTCCGGAAAGTGAAAATTCAGAGTCCGTCGCGAGTTATAATTTTGGTAGCGAGCCAAACCGAGTAGCAGTAAACAGTTAAACAAAAAGTACCAAAATGCGTCAAAAAAAATCGGTAAGCAACGATAGGTAATCTTACGTTAATAACCCGTGGTAGTCTCGTTAAAAGAGACAACCTGAAACATTTTTTTTCTGATATAGCATAGCACCGAAATTGTATAGAGCCCAGAAAAAGACCATGAGAACAATGGTATTTTTTTCCCTTTTCTTTGCGTAGGATAAGATGTTTAAGATCTTACTCCTCTGATATTTCACTTAAACTCTACCTTTCAGGTAAATAAGCAAGGATCCAGAATTCATTGAAGAATTTATTTTCTCGCCTCCAAAAAGCCCTCCTGTTTTTATAAGCAATTTGTCCATGTGCGTGTGTGCGGACTTTTCCCTTCTTAAAACACATTTGTAAGATAATAAGTAAAAAACTTTGTAAGTAAACCTTCGAGTCCATGTAATACGTTTTCTAGTCCATATAACCTAGAAATTTCATAAGTGGATTAAAGGTTTTGGATTTGACCAAAAAAGGAATATAGATTTTGGCACCACTATCCTAGATTTTCGTTTACATCATTTTATGGAGGTGATTATTCCGTTCATTTTCGTTATACATTTCCATAACCTACCTGAAACAATATGCTACTACATTATATAATTTTGATGCGTATTCAAAATAATTTCAAATGTAAGAAAGTCTTCTCGCGTTCACTTCGAATATTCGGTCATTATTTTTTTCTGTTTCTTATTAAAATTATCATACACAGAAGATATTTACTTACAAAATGTAATGTAATTATTTTCTTAATGATCTAATATTAATGATCTAATATCTTAATGATCTAATATCTAATATCTTAATATTATAATGATCTAATATCTTAATGATCTGATATTAATCTAATAGTTTTCCTTTCTAACTAAATGACCCCTCGTCTTTGAAAACGTCTTTCATTATTTCACAAAATCTATCTTAAAAATTTTCTGTTCATGCGTTTTTAAAGTACCGAGTTTGCGCATTAGTGCAGAAAATGCGTTCTAAAACGCTCTCTTTCGTTGTTCAAAAAATGCGTCAACAAAATGCCCTCTCATGAAATTCGTTAACCAGTTCCTAAAAGGTGTTCACTCAAAGTTCACGCGTTTCTCGCTTGTTCATAAAGAATGTTATATTTTTCCTCATTTTCTACAATAGTTTATGAACCTTTTCAGCCATACAGAGAAATATTTTTAAGTACTTAAAACTTCAGTTTCCTTAAAATATCAATGCTAAATTTTCTCATGCGTTACCTGCTCATCTGTCGTGCAGCAAAATGCAATTTTATCGCTGTAGAAAGCAGTCAAACAATGGTTTATTAGATTTATTTTGATTCGCAGTTTTGCTAAAGTGAGTAGTATTACAAGTATAATTGGTCCAAACCATTGTTTAATTTTACCAAAGTAATTTTGATTTCAAAAGAGTAATCAAATAACTGTGTTCCTCAGTCTTTGTAATAACAACATTCTACAGCCGTTCGTTAGTATGCCATATCTTCCATAAATACTACCAAGTACCATCTTGAACCTAATGCAATTTGTTATTAGGAGCAATATTTTATCTTTTTTGTCTATAATTTTTCTTCAATGACTTTTTCTTTTACTTTAGTGTTATTCTTCTGTAAAATAACCTACATAGGGATACGTGATTCTCGTATTTACGAAATAAATGCGAAATTCGCCGATGTGGGCGAATAAATGCAAAGATTATGTCTTTACTACTTTTCGGCGAAAACTCGGTGATAAACGGCTTTTTAAGCGAAATTATGTAATAATAGTAATAATTTATTAACATAATTGCTTAACTAAGACCATCCGAGGTCTATAACAGAAATCTCTCGCTCCGAATTTCACCTGACAGTCCGACCGTACCTGAGTCGAACCTAAAAATCTAACTGTAAAAATCAACCATCAAGTTTTGCGGAGCAATTTAGTAGATTTAAGAACGTCTCTTGAGCGCCAAAGTCGAGGGTATATCAGCTACTTACAGTAGTCAACAAAAGACTCCTGTTGATGTTACACAGATTTTAATTGCAACGAAATGCTGCTACCTTAACTTTGCAAAGGCAGCTATACAAAGCTTCTGTGGTTCCGTTAACTGAGTAGATGTTGAGACATTTTAGTATGTACAACATAATAATTAATGACAGAAGACAAAGACTTCAGTAACGTAATGTGGAAACTATTACAATGTTAACTTTTAACTAAGAATTTTGATACTTACCTATCAAAGTAAGTAAAATTGCAATTTTTTTTAATAAACGCGAAATTTTTTAATTTATATATTCTTTTTGCGAATATAGGCGAAATTTTATGTATTGAATTTTTTTTGAGAAATTTCGATATTTTTTTATGCCAAATTTACGTATCCCTAAACATACATCTTTTAATGACTTACTTTACAGAAAGCTAGGAATCTATTTACGTTCTAAAAAAAACAGATTTGGTTCTTCGAATGAATACAGTTCTTCTTGTAATCCATTCATTAACCAGGCGAGATATTTTATGGTTTTATCTCTCGCAAATTACTCCATAATTACACCCCGCTAAAAATGCTGTGCTGGGACATTTTCATTAACTTTTGAGGCTGAATTAGCACACCTCAATGTTAACCTATGAAGAAAACGTGTGTATTATTGACAGTTACATAAATGCCGATAATCCAATAAAAATGGTATTTTCAGGTAGCTTGAACTTTTCTGCGCCTCGCAGCAGGATTCATTTTATAAATCTCGTCCACCATAAGAATTAATGAGCGTTTAAAACACACTACACCGGATTTTTTTCCTCCGAATAATTTAAATTTTGAAATATTATTTGCTTTAAAAAACGAAAACTACCTCAAGGTTTAAAATTTCTTTCTCTATCACGGAGTAAAATTTAAAAAAAAGAATCTTTCAATCCAAGTCGGCAATCCTTGGACACATTTTCTCCATAGGTTAACATTAAGGGGAGCAAATTCAATAGGGTAAGTACACAGCATCCTATTCAGAAATTCCCCCTTGAGGTAACTGATTTGGTTAGGCTCCCTGATGACGAGACCAGTCGGTTACCTCGATTTATGGTTTAGTTCCGGCACTACTACAGAATCTTCTCTTATGGTGCGTAGAACCCCGAGTGCTTGATTTCTGTTTATTTTTTGTCTACATTCTTCCTATAATTATCTAGCTCTGCTGGAATATTTATTTTTAGTTATATTTGTCCATTTCCAATATGACGATTTGCTGCAACTGCACAATCTTTTATTGAAAAGTTAAAATTTTTCGCTAGGGTAGGTTTTCAGTTAATCTGTTCGGCAGTCTATGCCCGCTTTATAAAATTTTTGTTTTGTTTTGAATTGTTTATATTATTGTACTTTCGGCAATCCTTGGACATATTTTCTACATAGGTTAACATTGAGGTAAGCGAATCCAATAGGGTTCCAATAGTACACAGCGTCCTTAACTTCTCTTTTATGTTGCAAAAGTTTCTCATAGTTCCTCAATCAAGTATTGTTTTAATCTGGTATGAATTACTGATTGTGAGGATCTTTTTTATGTAAAAGCAAATCTTTATAAATATCCTGTTTCACTCTCTGTACAGGAAAACGTCTCTTTTCTGGAAAAATTTCCTTATGAGTAATATAAAAGAAGTTTTAAAATTCTGTATGCTCCAAACTATGACGGGACAGTTTCTTTAGAAATCTTATGCTATATATATATATCTTAATACACCACAGACTTCGAGAGCCGAAATCATCCTCATTAGGACGGCCTCGTCACAGCAATTGAGTCCAGACAATCGCAAACAGCATGCCATGATTGTTGATTCTAAGAAAATGCGCTTTAAATTACACTAAGGTATGTTAAAATAAAACAAGGAGATTTCAAAGCACACTTCTGAAACTAAAATGGAAATATATCGGTTTATTTTTCTCAAAGCTGTTCATTTACAGGAATGATGTTTACAGCAGCTGTCGACAAATCTGTCAGCAATATCCTGTTAATTACTCAAGAAAAAATATAAAAGATGTAGCTCACACTTGAAAAAATAACCTAACTTTTATTTTATTTTCTTTATTCAAATGAGTTTAGAAATGAATTTAAAAAAGTCCTGAACGCGGGCCAATGGTTTGAATGTTGATTGGGATAAGCGGATCCAGAGAGTGACATGATGTTGCTTCATTGATATGCCTTCCGTGTAAACAGGTTTCAAATTCGAGGCTGGACGAAAAAATTTCATTACAAGCGCTTTAACATAAGAAGTCATTCTGATTCTAGTTTGTTAATTACAGCAAGATGCCGCTTAATGTACGTTATATCTGCTTGGAACCCAAATTTTATATATTCGTGCAATACAGAACACAGTAATTTTTTATTTCATTTTTTTTAAATATTAATTTTTTTCCTGGGGGGAGGAGGGGTATGTAATTCAACAGTGTAATAAATATCTTAATTTTATTTGGCCAAATGATGTCCTATGTGATCAAAATAATTAATTAATACAGTGGAATCTCGATCGATCGTTTTCGGATCCATCGTTTTTCCGTATGTGTCGTTCATTTTATCCAGTCCCAACGATCATATTGCTTTGTTTAGTTTCCGCTTCTATCGTTTTCCCGCATTTATCGTTCATTTCAGTCGGTCCCTTAAAAAACGATAGATCGAGATTCCACTGTATATATATATATATATATATATATATATATATATATATATATATATATATATATATATATATATATATACATGTATGTATGTATATATATATGTATGTATATATATATATATATATATATATATATATATATATATATATATATATATATATATGTATGTATGTATACAGGGTGCCCCCAGGGATTTTTCTTGTGGGGGGGGGGCGAGATGAACGGATAAAAATATTTATAATGCATGGGGGGGGGGGCGAGGTAAACGGATAAAAATATTTGTAATGCAAAATCAATATTCATAATGCAATTTCTATTTCTTTGGGGGTGCGCCACTGTATGTATATATATATATATATATCTATAATATGTATATAATATATAAATATGCTTATTCATACAAAATATTTACCTGTTACATATATATTAAATTATTATACTATTCATAATATATCCGTAAAGCCAGATGTGGATAGTAATTAAACAAATTTTTAATAAAGTTGGCGAGTGAGTTACCATCTAATAGATATTTTTAAATCCTATTTTTAAGAGTAGTTCCTCATTAAATTTCGAAAACACGTGGTGGGTTCGTTTCAGCTTTAATGACTGACATGTATGGGATAAATGATACACTTTGTTTGCCGAAAAACTATTTTACTTTTAGAAAAGTGACACTTTATCGAAAATGAGCACTGCAAAAATAATATAATGTTTCGGGCATATTACGAAAGTGTAACTAAGAAGATCTGTTTGAGATACAAAAGGGGAATTCGCAAACCTGGTAAACCCGCTATCCAGAAACATTACATCCTGAAATAGGTAGTTTTTTTTAACCTGGAGCAGTGTTTCGTTTCTTTTTTCATTGTCGCTATAAGGGGGCTTTCAGTCAAGCGACAAGAAAGGAAAATATCGTTATCACTTAAAATGTTATAAAAAAGAGCATTTACTGATGAGCTCGGATAAGTTACTTTTGAAAATAGTCATACGAAATTCCCTTACGTCTCCGGTGTACGGCGTAAATGATTCTCGTGTTCTAACTACCATCCCTTACATCCCCAAAATCAGAGATTTGAAAAAAATTTAAATATGTGAAGCATCGATAATCTTTCTATTTAAAGTTTCGTCATTTATTATTTTCGTCAATTTTAAGTATCTGCCTATAATATACCCATAACTATTCGTTGTTTAAATTTTCAGTATTTTACTCTACTTCAAAATGAGAACAATCAATAACTGTTTTATAGTACATTGAGGACCTTAAGAATTCACAAATAAATATTTTGTCTGAACAAAACTTGTATTTCAAAAAGTTCTTCAAAAATGCTGGAATTTATTCAAAATGCTCCAAGCGCATTTATTTTCTCCTGATTTCTTCCCAATTTCTCAAGGTTGTTTATTGAAGTGTTTGCCACAAAATCGTGCATAATTCTTTAAAACCACAAATATTTTTCAAATTTAAATACCATTAAATTAAAGAAACACATAAAAAAATAACAGGCAAATAAAAAAAAATTATTTATGGCTTTAGATTCATACAAAATAAAAATCACTGCACAATTATGTTAATACATATACAGTAAAATTATATTGAAAATTTTATGATTTTTAATTGATTTGGGATTCTATTTTACCAACGATCAAAATTTTACCAACGATCGAACCCGCGACAGCTATTCCGCCCACTACAAAGCAACAAACTTAATATCTAAGCCCGAACTTCTAGAAAATAGTAGATAGTAAACCAAATATAGCCACCGCACTTCAATCTACATCACCTTTTCCCCTACCTAAGCTTTATTGCTATTTCACGTTACAAAAATATATTTCCAAGTATAGTGTACAAAATCTACAATAATTTTTTAATTTAATATACATGTTTAGTTAATACCATCTCACTTACATATATGAAACTCATTATTTATATAATTATACTGCAATTACTTAAACTTATTCACCACACTTAATAAACGAATGCATAATCACACTTTACTATTTAATATACAATTAAATCTATAATATCAAATGACAAATGCCTCTATATACTTGCCCTTAGAGAAACATAAGGAATAAAAATATGGACAAAAATAAGGAAAAACAAATTTCCAATTTTAGGGCTGCCACTGTTAGAAACGGTTTGAAAAACACTTTATCGCAATTTACCCGGCTTCAAGTGCAAAGACAAATTGCAAATGCTATGCAGCTGAGTTTGGGGCGAAGAAAAAACTGATAAATGAGAGAAATGTGGTCTCCCCAGAGGGATCATTATGAATGTATTTAACTATTAGACTGCCCCTGGGGGCATTCGGTCTAAATTGTGGTGGCATCCGGTGGTTATGTTGGCTCACCTGAATGATGCTTCCAGTTAATAATAACCCATCAAATCATATATGAGTTAATGCGTTCGTACAAGTGCCCCGCGATGGAACAAAAAAACTATCAAACTCATTTTGAACCCAAGCAAAATGACCTGAATCTGATACAAAGAATCCGGATACTATAGCATATATGCAAATCAATTATTACACGGTATTTCATAAATATTGTACAATCATTCCGTTTAATTTTGCATGTAAATCATCTTCTAATGAATAATTTTAATGGATTCAGATAATAATGAAAATAAACTAGTATATGTAATTTCACATTGCTATATAATTATTTTTTTTTTCGTGACAGACTCTGATATAGTGAAATTGTCACATTAATAATTTTAATAATTTTACTGTAAAAGTAATAAGTACTATTCTTGCAGATTATAATAATTAAATCCAAACTCATATCTGGAAATTGGTGATTCGCTTGAAAATATTTCCTTTACAGAAGAGGTAAGCAGGCTATCACAGTTTGTATATACCATACAAACAGTTTGTATCACCCATTGGTCCTTGCTGGACTGTTAAAAATTGGAGTCTTGTTTACGAGACTGAACCTCTACGATGACAATATAGTACGGATTGCCAGGGTCGTTATCTCCGCCCATGGCACTATTTGAATAGGCTTCATCATACACACAACATCATCATCCTCATCATCCACTGGTGTTGTAGGCTATATATTAGCTGTATGACGGGCTCCTGAAGCTTCTTCGGGAGAGGTAGCATCAGTAGAAGTAGCCCATAAGCACCGCACGAGTTGAAGACAAGAAGAGCCGTTTTACACACACGGTTGTATTTTTCCATTACCGAAATCAAGGCTGATGATGATAGTGTTTGGATAAGCACGAGTTTTACGAGTTAAAGGAGTCAACCAAACTATTTTGGTTGACTCCTTTCACAAATTAGGTTTAGTGCTGAAAGAGGTAAAAGGGGGTAAATGAATGCTCTGTTCTCAAACTCTATATTATACTGATTCATCACTATATGCCAGATTATAATTTGCCCTACTACACACAAAATCAAACAAACTACTCCAACTGCATTAATTAGGTCATCAATCATATTAAAATCAATGCTATTTTACTGGTGCGGCGCTTCATGCATGACGACAACTTTTCACTAGTAACCATATATCAACCAAACAACCAACCAAAGCAAACTGTGGGATCTAACTATTATTAGGTTAATTTCAGTGCTGAAGACAATGAATGTAAGTGAATACTTTCTTCTCCCAAGCTGTTTTATTTAACTCATCTCCCGTTTTTAAGTTCAGTCACCCGCAGTTCAATTTTTATGGAAGCGTAGTAGTTCAGTGCATCACTTAACTTGTCATGTATGGTCAAATTGAACACATATTGGGGATTTTCGTAACTACCGCGGCACGCTCAGCTTTATTGGTACCGGCAATAGCCCGTGAACATTTATTTTTGTCGAGAATTATTCTTAATTCGACCCGAGAAACCCGCTGATACCACGGGCAGTGAAAGCACGAGGTGATTGAACCTGGAACGAACTGAGGAAATTTTTACGAAAAATCACCCTCCGACTTTAACCGCTATACACAAACCCAGATTTATCCTTCAAACGAGCGAAAATGAATAAATAAAAACAGCGGAAAAATCTCACGAGTCATTGGTTGGACAATCCCCTCTGGAAAAATCTCGCATTTTATTTTTTTGGCCACGCCAAAACGAACCTCCGAAAATAAACAAGATGAAGCGAAGTAAAAAAAAATTCCCAAGAAGGGGTTATTAGAGCTTGAAGGATCTTTTGCGTTTCTCCCCTAAACCGAAATCGTCATTTCGGTAAAAAATTATTCATTTTTTTTTCTTCTTTTTACCGTTAGCTTTCCCCAAATAAAAGAGTTCGCTGCACTCGTCGATTTATCCGACATTTTTCGCTTTTTTGCTCTGAAAGTTCCTCTTTTCTTTTATTTATTTTTCTTGAGGGGTAGAGGGGGGGAGTCGGGTGTTTCTTTTCCTCGTGGTCTGTGACGGTGCAAAGGATCGTAATGTGACGTTTCAGTGGCTCGGGGCGTCCCTAATGAAGTTTGTTTCGTACTTTTTCATTGTGAGTGTATGTCTTTAGGTAAACTTTTTTATCCATTAGCATTGGTTTCTCATTTGTTTGTGCTGTTACGCGCCGCTGCACTAAAGGCTTCGGGAAGCATCAAGTCCAGTCCGGGATGAGAAACGAGAAGCCTTTCAGGATTTTCAGAAACGTTTTGTGAAAAGAAAATCTGAAACAAATACCGCTCAATGGCTGACCAGTGGCTCGCACTGAAGTTTGGATCCTCGGCGGTTTTAGTCGAACGCCGACTTAATAAGTAGTTCATAGTGAGATTTTATATACTACTACATGGTAAAGTACTTAGCATAATAGAATTTTAGTTACATTTCAAAAGAAAAATCTACCATTTTTTTGCCGTTTACAATAATTGATCGCTTTTTCCAATGAGACAGGTGCTTTGTCTTGAGAACATTGACCTATTCACACCTCGAATATATTGGTTACATTATTATGGAAGTACCCTATAGGTAAACCAACACTACTTCCAATAAAGAGACGGTACAGGGACGTCCGTGCCTTATATGAGATTCGAACCCAGACCATTTAGTGAAAACTCGGGACCTTAACCACAATACAATGTCGGCGGTGATTGTAGAATACAGTATTGTTAAAGTACGGTTTTCTGTTGTTGATGCACATGGCTTTCTAGCAATGCAACTATAGGATTTATTTCGTGGATACAGTACATGAAAAGCGACAAGTTCTAATGACATTTAATACACTAACACATTATAACTTCTCTAAAAATATTTCTTTATTTAACTTCCACGCAGATATTTAAGCCATCGACTACCTTCTGCCCTTGCTGAACTATTGATATTCCACGAAAATATTACTGAGACTTCCAGATCACAATCTCTGAAACCCTTTTCAGACCATCATCATAATTGGCACGACAGCCCCACCCGGGCCCTGGCCTTCTCTAGAAGTTTTCCCCAAAACTACCCTCTCACCAACCTTGGAAATCCATTTCTTAATCTTCATGACACTGAAGTCCGAATCCAGGCAGCTCTCAATCTCTTCTTTTTTTTCTTTTTTTTTTTTTTTTTTTTGTCATTCTCTCTGTCTTTCACGGAAGGGGACTGCAGTGAATACTTTCAATGGTGCACTCTCTGAATCCATTCTCAAAAGATGACCTGCCCATCTCATTCTGTTCAATTCCACAAATTTATCTACGTCTTCAATTTTAAATGGTCTCCTTCACCAAATACCATTATCAAAGACACCACCAAAGACAGTCCTCAAAACTCTCCTCTTAAAAATTACCCTTTTCAGACCAGAAAGTACAATATTTCGACCACGAGTTACGAATTTACGCGAAAACCTGATAATCGTAAAAGTTATAATCTTCTTAACTTCGATCTTTTTAATGTAAAATTAACGGAAGCGTAGTGGGCATTCAAACTGCAACTACTTAGCCGTTAATTCTAAAGATTTTTTTCCTTCTTGAAATAGCAGTTTACCGATTGGTCTCCTTATAACTGATTGGTATGTCATCGGGGAATAGATCCTTCATTTGAAAAACCGGCTAGTTTGTCCGCACGATCGAAGAGTGACCTTTCTTATTTGTAGCGTCATTTCTCCATGAACTACACATTGCAACGAAAGAGTTGTAATCGTCGCTAATACTTTATCGTAAATTGTATGGTGCAGCCATAAGAAATAAATCATAATTAGATTTATAACGCGTATCAAAGTGTTGTGTTTACACTGTCTAATTGATCTGGAAGTCTGAAGAAAAGCCCTAGTGTGTGTGTGGAATATACTGGCGCGATTGCAAAGAGGTGGGGGGGGGATTACTTAGCGCCTGTAACTCCCTTTCCCTGGGATTAAAAAAAATCTATTCAGAAAATAAAATTGACAGATGGAACGGTACTATTTAAAGACTAGCTGAAAAACCGCACTTCGCTACGGAGTACATTCAAATTAAATACAATGGTCAAAGTTTGCAATTAATGCCAAACAATATACATATATATATATATATATATATATATATATATATATATATATATATAATAAATACGACGATCAATGTATACAATTGATGTAAAAAAAATATATTTATAAAAAAATCGTAAGGGATATTTTTATAGACAAAATAATGTAGAGGAAAATATTTAAATTAAATATAATAGGACATACAAAAGAATATAGTACAGGTAATATAGTACAGTTTGAGGAACATAATATCTTTTATTGCATTTTAATATTTTTTTGGATAATGTCCAATCGTCTGCCGCATTAACAAGAAAAAAATATTTTTTGTCCATTTCGTTGTTCTGCACGTGACAATAAATTTATTTAAAGTACCAGAAAAATAAATCACGTGATCAGCATTTAATAAATTAAATTGTAAAAATTAATCTTTAAAAATTCACCAAAACTCAGAAAATGGAGGTAAAGATTCGAAAAAGATCTCATTTTAAAGGAATTTTTATGATCTTTCTTGTGATATAAATTTTATAAACCTCAAATTATTATTTTAAACGCAAAATTAAAAAAGTTATTAAAATGGCTTAAAAATTTAATTTAGAAAAATCTAAGAAGAATTTTTCAAAAATCTATCTTAGTGCACCCCTACACCATAAGAATCGCCATGCAAAATTTCAGCCCTTTGGGTCCAGCGGTTTGGTCTGTGCGTTGTCTGTCAGTCAGTCAGTCAGTTACGGAACTGTTTTATATATATATAGATAACTGGGAATCAGCATGTAAACAACAAACTACGGAAGATAAGAATTGGAGTCGGGAAGAGGAATTTCAGAACGAAATCAACACGACGCTTGTAGAAGTCAAAAGCGTCTAAAACTCCAGTCGTTTCGTATATCATTTCAACCTCTTCCGCGCATGTAGCTCATTTATTGATAAAATGGTGGTTTTATTGTGTAATCTCTTTGAACTGATTTTGAAAGTATATTTTTCTTTACATCCGGAAGTTACCCAAAAAAAGGCAGGTTAGAAAAAACGTTCTCTCTTTTTGACCGCGAATTTATAAGTCTGAAGACAGCGAATGTTATCCGACCGGAAACGGGAGCATAACGTTCGGAAGAGTCGTATCGGAAGAAATCGGTTTTGGAAGACTGCGAAAGTAATAATTTGGTCACTTAAAGACCGTGTTCAGAAGGAAAACACGGGGTATAATCTATTCGATGCAACTGTCATAAAAAGTTAAGTTTTTTTTTAACCCTCCTTTGCCTATTGTTACGATCCATTCGGCCAATCACCTGGTCCATTTACTGAAGCAAGGGAAATTTATATTTTTTATATATCTTACCGTAACTGAGAGATGCCATTTCTGATTCTTATCCCACACTATGCTTGATTGGACCTAAATTAGTATTGATTCAAAATATCTTTAAATTTAAACATGATAACTAATAAAAGTATATTAACCTTTAGCTTACGGGGTCCATTTTTCCGATATCCTCTTTAGAACGGGAAATTTCATACCGCTTTGTAAGAACGGCCGTTAAGGGGGCTACACACACACACACACACATATATATATATATATATATATATATATATATATATATAACAGAACAGTTCCGTAACTAACTGACTCACTGACTGACATACAACGCACAGATCAAACCACTGGACCTAAAGGGTTGAAATTTTGCATGACGATTCTTCTTATAGTGTAGGGGTGCACTAAGGAAAATTTTTGAAAAATTCTTCTTAGATTTTTTTAATTAAATTTTTAAGCTGTGTTAGTAACTTTTTTTAAGTTTGCATTCAAATAATAATTTGAGGGTTATAAAATTGATATCTCGAGAAAGAGCATAAAAATTCCTTTAAAATGAGATCTTTTTCGAATCTTTACCTCTATTTTCTGATTTTTGGTGAATTTTTAAAGATTAATTTTTAGAATTTAATTTATTAAATGCTGATCACGTGATTTCCTTTCCTGGTACTTTAAATAAATTTATCGTCACGTGATAACAACGAAATAGACAAAAAAAAAATTTCTTGCTAAACAGACGATTGGACATTATCCAAAAAATATTAAAATACAGTAAAAAATATGTTCCTCAAACTGTACTATGTTCTTTAGTATGTCCTATTAGATTTAATTTGAATATTTTCTTGTACATTATTTTGCCTTTAAAAATATCCCTTACGATTTTTTCATAAATATATATATATATATATATTTTTACACCAATTGTATACATTGATCGTTGTATTTATTATAAATATATATATTTTTTTTTTTTTGCATTAATTGCATACATTGACCATTGCGCTCAATTTGCATGTTCTCCGTAGCGAAGTGCGGGTTTTCAGCTAGTATATATATATATATATATATATATATATATATATATATTCATTCTTGGGCTCGTATTCTTGTGATACATGCTATCCCACCCCGTAAGGAAAAAGTTAAGTATTTTACGATACTACCTCGAAATGCCCAACTTTGAGATATCTGTAAGTGAGAAATAACCCAAATTTTATCCATAAAATCTTGTCACCGGTCTTTTCTTGAGGTTATGATTCCTGAATTATTTGTTGTAGTTTAAGATTACGAAGGTAATGCGTATTCTTCTGTGAGGATACTGAGAAATTATTTTGTGTTGATTTAGCTTATTTCCTATTAAGTATTGGCCATTTGGCCATCACCTGTCCCGTTGTTTATACCAGTGGTACACAAACTGTGGTTCGGCACCAACTGGAGGTTTGGGAAAAAATATGGATGAGTCGCGGATAGTTTGAATTAAATTTATAATATAATTATGATATAATTGATTCATCATATTGAATCATATAATTAAAAAATGCTTTAAATTTTCCATAATTATTAATAATTTTCTGTAATTATTTTCTGTGATTATCATATTTTTGATATTTTTATTTGTATCTTTTATATGTTAAAAATTATATGATATTGTTAATAAGGTGTCGAACAATTTTAACGAAAGCAAGTGCATATGGTACGCAAGATTTTTTAAATTGTTATTATGTAAAAAAATATATCCCCAAAAATGTACACTTTTCTTTACTTTATTTCTTGTTTGTTTGTTTGTTAACATTTTCGTGTTGCCTTTTTTTTATAAAATTGTCTTTCTACCAAAATATTTTCATTTGTTGTCGTGAGGTTGTTATCTCACCACTGGTCTATACGAATGTTTTTGAAGCTGCTTCTGTATCACTGTTAAAACTTGTTCGCCGAGGCATGTTTCACTGCCGATGCCTCTCCGAAGTTGAATTACTCGAAGTGCTAAACAGTTCTTCTCGTAAGAAAAAGAATCGAATCCCTTCGATACTATGAAACGCCTCCGTGTCCGTGTAAAAGAATTCACCTTCCGTTTCGTCCTCTTCAATTATTTTTAATTCGCAGAACATTTCTTCGAAACAGCCTCGGAAGAGAGATGTTCCGCTCATTGTTTCCTCGATTGGGCACGGCGTAAGAGGACGCCGGCGCTTTGCATATAAAGAGAGGGCCAGACCCCGTCGGCCTCTCTAATCTTCTTGTTTATGGACCGGATCGCGAGTATAAATGAGGCGCCTTCGTTCGACCCTCGAAGCCGCCATAAACCATTCCATTCAGATATCTTCACTGTGGTGCCTGCCAATTCAAAGACATTTGGACGTGTGGGAAGGTTCATTTTCGAGTTCACATTCTACACGTATGCTTATGCGCGCCCTCGCTCTAACAAGTAGTTATCTATATATTTAAGTTGCTAAGCCGATTCTTTGGGCAACCCATGACTGAAAACTACTGCGTCCATTTACTTCATTTTGGTCTAAAACGGTACAACTTATAGCTGTCAATCTTTGTATTCTACACTTAGATTGATAAAAATTAAACAACGCTCACTGTTGACAAATCAACATTTAACTGAAATGGTTACGAACTGCAAATATTCAGTATACGGCAGGTTTGAATCATTTCGTAAATAATTTATATAAAAAAATTATTATTAGAGCAATTAAAACTTTTTAAGAATTCATAAATGTTAGTCTTTCTAACAGTTGGAGAATGATATATTTTATAAAAACGTTAGAAGGAAAAAAACGCTTCCATTTCTTTTCATATTAAACATAGCCATGTCTTTCTAACAATTGGAGAATGATATATTTTATAAAAACGTTAGAAAAAAAACGACGCTTCAATTTCTTTTTATATTAAACAGAGCCATGCCTTTCTAACAATTGGAGAATGATATATTTTATAAAACATTAGAAGAAATAACGCTTCAATTTATTTTCATATTAAACATAGCCATGTCTTTCTAACAATTAGAGAGTGATATATTTTATAAAAACGTTAGAAAAAAAACGACGCTTCAATTTCTTTTTATATTAAACAGAGCCATGCATTTCTAACAATTGGAGAATGATATATTTTATAAAACATTAGAAGAAATAACGCTTCAATTTCTTTTTATATTAAACATAGCCATGTCTTTCTAACAACTGGAGAATGATATATTTTATAAAAAGTTAGAAAAAAAAACAACGCTTCAATTTCTTTTCGTATTAAACAGAGCCATGTCTTTCTAACAATTGGAGACTGATATATTTTATAAAAACCTTACAAAAAAACAACGCTTCATTGCCTTTTCGTATTAAACATAGCCATGTCTTTAACAACTGGAGAATGGTATAATTTATAAAAAGTTAGAAAAAAAACAACGCTTCGATTTCTTTTCATATTAAATATAGTCATTTTCTTTGTAAAGAACTTCTAAGTATGTAGACATACTCAAATGGCTCTTAAAGCTGTTTATTTTGGCCACCCCTAATATATACCTTGCCACCCCCAAGGTTATTCGTGTTTGGGCACATCAAAGCATTTTTCCTGCATGATCATCCGCATTAAAATAATCCTTTCCACAGAGTTACTTATTGGAGGTTTATCACCGTAATTCGATTATTTACGCGGATTTACCTTTTACCTCCTTTTAGACATAAAATGCTTAAAATAACATAAAAAGTGAGCGCGTATTTGAAATGTTCGATTCACAAAAGAATGAATAATACGAAGAGAGAATATCGGGCGAAGGTTTATCCCACCCCTTCCCAACAAACAGCTGGATGGGCCACACTCTCCACCATCGGCGTTCGAAGAAAATCCGTGCGCTAATGATGCTTTTGGGTGCGATCCATTTCCAGAAATGTGCCTGTTGAAGACGCGCGGCAACAGGTGGCTGGTCTTGCGAAATTGATTTTCCCATAATTGTCGGTCGCTTTGCTCGTTGTCTCTTTGCATCTGTCACATAATATTGCGCTAGTGGTCGGAAATGAGAGGCCTTAGAAATTTCATACTAAAAACTGCAAGATAACCGGCGTGGAAAGTTTTTTTTTTTCCATTTTAGTAAAGACACAGAACTATATGGAGGTCGAGTGCCCTTTTATCTGTGATTTAGAGGTAGTTAAATTTACAACAACACCTTTCACATCGTGCAAATCAATCACGGGGGTATGCTGAAAATGTTAAGCTCTCTTTCAGTTACATTATATCTCTCTCCTCCGGTCAGTATCTTACTTCATTAAATCGGTATATGGTCCCCTGTTATCACATAAAAAAATCTTACGTGCTGTACAGTTTATATGGGGCCCGAGGTAGCTTAGTGGTAGCGCGTCGGCTTTCGGTGCCGATGGTGCTTGGATCGAAACCCGACAAGCGCCATTAAATACGTCCGTGTCTAAACTGGATGGGGGCACGTTAAGTCAGTAGACCTAAAAGAGCCTCTATGAGGTCAGAGAGAGTGGGAGAGAGTACGATTCCCCCACATGTCGCCTCTGGGGATCCTTGGTCAAAACTGAGGAGGCACTTGAGGAAATCGGACTCCGACCCTTGTGGTGTAATTATAAACCGGATCCTTACCCCTCAACCTCCTAGCCTGTAAGGACCTGGTCCAGAATACTTCTCGCCAGGGGGTATTAAATACAACAACAACACAGTTTATATTATTTTGGGATGAAATTGCACTTGACCCCATCTTCGATAACAAAAGCTTGTACCTTCAGTATTTCTCGCTCTATAACGACATGCCAGAGGTTGTCGATTTTGCCATTTCTTTGGATATCAAGTGTAGTAATTTTCAGTAAGTAGATATTATTCAAACTTATTAGATATGAAATTAAACATAAGATGTTGCTACATTTGTGGTACTACATCTACATAAAATCATTAATACCTCTCTGAAATGTTTCTATGCGAATGTGATCTTAGTAGAGGAACGCTACTCGTGACTCCGGCCCCATCAGATATTTATGCGTCCAACATGAGCTGAAGAAGTAAATGTTCCCATAAAATGTCTCTTAAATCACCGCGATGAGTCGATGAACCCGAGCCGACCCTACTCGCACAAGCGTTCAGTCCGTTTCGAGCGCAGTTCCTACTTTTCTACACCTCGGAGGTTAGGACTTCATAACGTAAACGGCAATGAAATGCACGAAGCTTTTATTTAATGCACCATAAACGGGCTCGCATAAGAGGCAACCGCTCACACGTTAATGCGTCCAGCGAAATGCAGATTGATACCGGTATGGTATCCATCTCATTGGGATGGTGAACGAGGCAATAAAAATCGGTTGTTGGCAGAAACCTAGATGACCATTAATCGGTGTGTTTTAGCATTTTACGAGACTCGCTTTTCTTAGATGGAGCAATTTTGAGTTTGACTTGTTGTAATGGGACTCGGAAATCGAAATTAGGGTGCTGAGCTTCAATTTTTACAAGATTCCATATTCACACACATGTACACACATTCATATGCATATAGGCACGTACGTATAAAGATATACAGTCGAACCCCGTTATAGCGAACCCGATATATAACGAACTCATGGTGCTGAGCTTCACCTTTTACAAGATTCCATATTCACACACATATACACACATTCATATGTATATAGACACGTACATATAAAGATATACAGTCGAACCCCGTTATAGCGAACCCGATATATAACGAACTCATGGTGCTGAGCTTCACCTTTTCCAAGATTCCATATTCACACACATATACACACATTCATATGTATATAGACACGTACATATAAAGATATACAGTCGAACCCCCGTTATAGCGAACCCGATATATAACGAACTCATGGTGCTGAGCTTCACCTTTTCCAAGATTCCATATTCACCACACATATACACACATTCATATGTATATACCACGTACATATAAAGATATACAGTCGAACCCCGTTATAGCGAACCCGATATATAACGAACTCATGGTGCTGAGCTTCACCTTTACAAGATTCCATATTCACACACATATACACACATCATATTGATATAGACAACGTACTATAAAGATATACAGTCGAACCCCGTTATAGCGAACCCGATATATAACGAACTCATGGTGCTGAGCTTCACCTTTTCCAAGATTCCATATTCCACACATATTACACACATTCATATGTATATACACACGTACATATAAGATATACAGTCGAACCCCGTTATAGCGAACCCGATATCTAACGAACTCATGGTGCTGAGCTTCACCTTTTCCAAGATTCCATATTCACACACATATACACACATTCATATGTATATAGACACGTACATATAAAAATACACAGTCGAACCCCGTTATAGCGAACCCGATATATAATGAACTCATGGTGCTGAGCTTCACCTTTGACAAGATTCCATATTCACACACATATACACACATTCATATGTATATAGACACGTACATATAAAGATATACAGTCGAACCCCGTTATAGCGAACCCGATATATAACGAACTCATGGTGCTGAGCTTCACCTTTTCCAAGATTCCATATTCACACACATATACACACATTCATATGTATATACACACGTACATATAAAGATATACAGTCGAACCCCGTTATAGCGAACCCGATATATAATGAACTCACGGATATAACGAACGAAAATTTTGGTCCCGCCATTTTCCTATTGTACGTAATTTAATTAGTATTGTGTCAGGTTAATGTAATCGATTTTAGTCCATTTAATTCATTAATGATAATTTTTTAATAGATTTTATCATTTTTAATGCATCATTATTGAGTACACATTGCAACTAATGAGTTATACATTATGTGAACTCTAGCATTTTTCTTAACGGTTCGGATATATAGCGAACCACCGGATAAAGCGAATAAAAATTTGGTCCCCTGAAGTTCATCATAACGGGTTTCGATTGTACACGAAGAAAAATGTGTGGCACCAAAATTTCTAGTACAAAGCACTGACTGCAGTACAAGTAGCACTCAACAGTTGCAAAATAGGATCTCTATAAGTGCAATAAACCATCATGCGCGAAAACTGGGCTTTTTTATGCGGGTGAGTTTCTTAATTTATAATAAGCCATGAATTAACTTTATCCATCCATTTCCAAAACAAACTACCCCAGCTTCTAGAAACTTCTTAACGATGGCAATCGATGCATAATTGCTTCTAATTTCGGAAAAGATCTTTAATGTTCATTGCAAACTTACGTTTAATTATGTAATATACTTTCTAAATTTCTTTTCTCATTCCTTATGCAAGCAGAGTACATAATACATTTTATTATATTGAGTTTTGCGCGTATTTGCTGTTTTATGAGACTTTAACGTTAGATGTTCTTTACACCTAAGAGAAAATGTACTTAAACCCTTGATATTTCATTATTTTCTCTTTTAATTGATGGTATAACGCATTTCTTTCAATTCTTATGGTTTTATTTCATAAAAGTTTTGCAAATTTATACATACATCCAACGAAATTTCGTTAAAATCAAGAAGGATAGATCTCCTTTAAATAGACTTAATGATATTCAAGAAAGACATCAGTAGTAGAACTAATTCAGAACTGCATACATAGTGTATGTGTATATATTGACTGAATAAACCAACACGGTGTTACGGTCAAAGAAGTTTATTATCAGGATGCGAGCAGGAAGCAATCACACTTCTGAACTGGCCTCAGTCTCAGGGAAGTCTCTTATACACAACTTAAGAACTTTCTAGAAATATTGAAATGAACATAATAAATTAACATAAGCAGGAACATTCTCGAAAAAGTAAAACCAGAAAGTGCTGACTGGATTCGAACCGACGTCCTGTTGGTTAGCAGTCCAATGCTTTAACCATTTGTCCGTGCTGTTTCTTGCTCGGATTATATATACACACACACACACACACACACACACACACACACACATACATACATACATACACACATACACACACACATACACAGTCGAACCCCGTTATAACGACCTTCAAAGGAACAAAGGTTTTTGTTCACTTCAGCCGGTAGTTCGCTATATCCGAACCGTTAAAGAAAATGCGAGAGTTCACATAATGTATAAGTCATTAGTTGCAATGTGTATGCAATAATGATGTATTAAAAAATAAATCTATTTAAAATGATCATTAATGAATTAAATCGACTAAAATGGATTACAGAATATTAATTAAAGTACGGGCTATAGGAAAACGGCAGGACCAAAATTTTTGTTCGTTATATACCGGGTTCGCTATAACTGGGTTCATATATATATATATATATATATATATATATATATATATATATATATATATACACACACACACATCCAGTCGCGTTTTGCTTCTGGGTGCAGTTTCAGGAAGCAAGTTCTGAGAATATCTATTAAAAATAAGATGTCGAAACACGGACGAAAATTCAATACCGCTCAGAGAGACGAAGGCAAAAATAACCTGTTCCGGAAATTCGTGGTCTTACGCGAGGAGCGTTTTCAAATTGGCTTGCATAATCCGCCCAGCACGAGACGGGGGTTTGGCGACATTGAAAAACGCGCTACCTTGGGATGGAAAAGAAGATGAAAAAGAAAATCCCTTAATCGATTTCGGCTCTGCAGGAGTTAGGTGGCTTGAAGAATTTCAGTGGATAACCTGACTAGGGAAAAAATAAAAAAGTGACTCTTCCGAAAAGAGAAAATTATTTTCCCTCCCTTCAAATCATTTTGCATCTTAAAAGACGCGGGCGAGTTCATGATTAAATTATCGACTTGTCATGTAAGGTTAATATCCGTTTTTTGGGCTGAATGCAAGTGGAGAGATGAATCTATTGACTCCCCTCCTGTGCTAAGTTATTAAGTCAAAAGTATGACAGAGCCATAGAATTTTCTATTTAAATGTTGGCTTTAAGTAACAATCTGTGGGCTCGAGTGCTAATGATTAAGATGAATGAACGAGGCGCCCAAAATCGGTGTCAGGTCTTCGTCTATTTATCCCTCGAGAAGCAAATGATACCCATAGTATAACAGCTAATTCAAACTTCACTTTCAGCTGAGTTCTTGGAGTAATTTAGTTTAAATTTTCTTCATATATATATATATATATATATATATATATATATATATATATATATATATATATATATATATATATATATATATATATATATATATATGCATATATAAATATATATATATATGCATATATAAATATATATATATATATATCCGTAACCAAGAATCACATATTTTCTATCACTCTGAATACGTTTTGTATTCAATATCAATCCACGTTTTAACAAATATGCAAAATACTGTTGATTTTAAACATACTGTTGATTTTAAACATACCTAATTAAAAATTTCGACTCTGTACGTTAGGATTATGGAGAATCTCTGTCTCTAAGAATCGGAATTTTAAAAAAAAGTTTTATTTTTTTTTATTTTTTTTAACGCGACAGGCACTTGTCTTTTCAACATTTCGAAACTGCACAACGCGATTTTGTTGGCTGCATTATTGTGGGATCACCTTATAGGTGAACTAACGTCACTCCGTATTGGGGGGGGGGGGGGGGGTTCTCATAGTATGAGACATGAATGATACTATGAGATCATCCATGTGTTTGTCGGGGTTCGAAATGGAGCCCACTCCATGTGCAGCTCATGACGCTAACGATTATAAGATGTGGGTTGCAAAAATTGGGAAATAGTCAAGAGTATTTTGTTCCATTCATGTATTTTAGAGTTATAATGGGCCCGAAGTAGCCTAGTGGTATCGCGTCGGCTTTCGGTCCTGAGGGTGCTCGGATCAAATCCCGATAAGCGCCATTAAATACCTTCGTGTCTAAGCCTGATATGGACACGTTAAATCCACAGACCGGAAAGTCCTTCTTTGAGGTCAGTGGTTAGGGAAAGTACGATCCCCCAGATGTCGCCCGTGGGGGTGCTCGGGTGGAACCTAGCCAAAGCCAAGTCGGATTCCGACCCTTGTGGTGCTATAATAAACCATAGCCGCCCTACTCAGCTCGGAAAGCCTATACTGACCTGTTCTGGAACTTCTGGCCAGGAGGCATTAGGAACAACAACAAAAATTATAATCATCTCCCGCGGCGCTTAATTTTTTCCAAAAAACCTCTCTGAAAGCACTGCTCTGCACAAAGAAATCACGTGGTGAGGCTTTTAATTTCGTTTCGTAATAACAATCTGAGCACTGTCTCAGGTCTGCAACCGTTCGGTCTCGTATGCAGATTTGGTGACATTACGGTGGAATGTTAATTAGGGACCGATTTCATGCCCAGGGTCATCCACTTCGGGAGAAACGCGTCAGCGATTGAAGTCGTGTCCATCACTTTTCGTGTACTTGCTATTTAAATCCTCCGTATACCTCTACGCTGAGTACGAGGATATATCCAATCCGTGGGTGCGTTTGGAGCATGTTCAGGGAAAAGATTAATCTTTTGAATTCCCACGGGTTGCAGTGGGTTTAAGCGTGCAAATTTCCCCAACTTAGTCCCTTAATGTGTTACATTTTGTGTGGCTTAAAGAGTCAGGGAATATCTCAATAAACTCAAGCTTGATGCTTCCTATGGAAATGGCAGGTTTTAAAATAATTGTTTTAAAGGTATCCGAGATGATGTGTGGTACATAATCTTTTTTTGTTTTTATTTCTTACCAGCTCTGTTTAAATTCTATTTCCATTTTGTCAGCGCTTCTTCTTTGCACAGCGTTTAGGGACGCAAGCGAAGACGCATGTTTACTAAACATCGGGTATGACAGAGAAAGACGAGCAAACTAATTGATATGACTGGAAGCAATATGTGAAGAAAAATAATGCACCCGTGCTAACAACAGAAAGATTGGAATCAAAGAAACTCTCCTAAACTGAAAGATTATATTTATCGTAGAAACAACGGATTCAGCTAGGAAGTAAGATAAAATTGAGAAGTTTAAATGTCACAAAAGTTAACAACCAACAGACAGACCGTTGGAGGGGGGATTCCTAGTCAGTGTTCGTTTTCATTAATGACGAGATATCCAGTCAAAATATTTGTATAATTAAGTTGATAGTTTATCGCGCTTTCCACCTTTAGTTGCAAAATCAAGTAGTGTGGCAAAAATTGTTCCGGCTAATTTTTTTTCTATAGCTATTTTTACTCTTGTTATTTTTCCCCACGGTTTAATTTCTTACCTCTTAAGCCTCAGCAACCATCAAAAAATATTTCAGGTAGTCTCTTCTAACGAAACTACTGCGGGTTATTAACGTAGGATTACTTATCGTTGCTTACCTCTTTTCTTTTTCTTTTTGACGCATTTTGGTACTTTTCTGTTTAACTGTTTATTGCTATTGGGTTTGGCGCGCTCCCAAATTATAACTCGCGACGCCGGACAATTTTTTCTCTACGCAGGACCGTTATTGAGGAACGTAATCCAACGTTAAAAAATCCCATGGGATCGATTTTTAGATGTCTTGTCAGTTTAAAATAAGTTTTCTGTAATTACAATTCTATTTGAATATGTTAAATGTTCTAAATTTCCAGTATATAGTGGTAAGAGTCGCACTAACCTTTAGTAAAAGAAACTAGCTATTGTTAAAAGATAGTCTATAAATAAAATTGTGTTTTCGACGACAGTTTCAAAATATTTTCAAAATCTTACCCACTGTGATAGCTTTTTAGATAAACAACTCTTTCACTTCGTTTTCGCGTTTAGTTGCTTTTAATAAACACTCTTCTTTAATGATCAGTTTTTTTCATTTCAGTTCTTAAGCTTAACCGATTGCAATGCAATTCTAATAATTATACAGGTGATCGGGACGATGTCGTACTGCCTAGCCACTCGATAACTGACTCTCAAAAGATGAACTTGTCGTTTTAAATACTGAACAATGTCGTTTGACACAACTGAACACTTGTCGTTTTAAACGAACATTTGTCGATTTAAATACTGAACAATGGAGACAATTTTACATAAACGTATTTTGAAACGTTCATAAGCTTAACCGATCGCAATTCAATTCTAATAATTATGCGGTCGATCGGGACGATGTTGTACTGTCTAGCCACTCGATAACTGACTCTCAAAATGAATTTGTCGCTTTAAATACTGAACAGTGTCGTTTGACACAACTGAACACTTGCCGTTTTAAACGAACACTTGTCGACAAATGAACACTTGTCGTTTTAAATACTGAACAGTGGAGACAATTTTACATAAACGTATTTTGAAACACAGACACCTTATGTCTTATCTTTGTTACCTTGCTGTCGTAGTAACAAGGTAGTTCTCAGGTTTTCATTCATTCTATCGTAATCCTCCATTTAGTTCAGAGCCAAATGGCCATTGCCTTGAACTTCACCCTCCTCAAACGCTGCGGTTCCATCTTGACGGACAAGTCTATCAATACGTCTGTCCGTCGGCACTCGGATTTTTCCCATTCGGGGCACGTGCCCCTTCGACTCAATGGGGGCGCTCGATCCATCAATGGCCGGGCCGTCATCTCTCGGGGCACCCTGTGATTAATGTGAGCAGAAGCTGCTGGTAGCAGCTTCGGGGGATAGGAACCTTGCTGTGACGTGTGTGCTCTGATGTGTTCAAATCAGCATCGAGTGACACCTCGTAATTCGAATGCATAAGTCATGCCCATTTCGAAATCCGGTAAAAGCGGACCGTGTTTATCGAAGGGCGTAATAATAGTTTCCGAAACAACTGGAGGAATGATTTAGCAGTGCATAGCATAGCCTCGTTTCTTTTGTCTTCTCTCTCTCGAAGAGGTATGAAAAATGGCGTTTGATGCATGAGTTATTTTTCACTGGCTGTTTCAGAATTACATAGTGGCTAAAAGTTGTTTTGAAGAATAAATCTTCAAACGAAAAATGAAAAGGATTAATTCCTCTTCATCAAATTCAGTAACACCAAGGCGTTTTAAATTATCATTTATTAGAGCTTAATATATTTAATTCTCTAACATTTAATGGTCATCGTTATGAACAATTCTACAGAGATCTTTTTAATTAACGTGGCCGTCTGAAATACATTACGCCTCTTGTAAGGACTTCGCGTTTAATAAAAGACTGTCAGCTTTTTTGTATTTTATGCTTTAATTGCATTTCTCTATTAAATACAGGCTATTTACAAAATAAAATAAATTAAATTCGCGGGTTCTCACGGCGTCGACGAGGAAGGTCAGACTTGGGTTGTCACTGCGGTCATTCCAGTTTTTCTAGTCTCGGCAGCATATCCTTGTCTCCGGCTCCAGCGTCACTCTATCTTCATCCCTAACTAACTCTGATTAACTAACTCCACCGGCGTTCGGCTACTTTATTACCTCGGCTGAAAGTTCTCGAAAGATCTGGGATACACCTTCTTTCTTTGTTCAGTTAGATTCCCCGCCGACTAGGCGCCTCCGGTCAGCGGTTCCCCTTTGTAGCTGTCTTACTGTTCCGCTAACTGTCTGGCATTTTATGTCGCTAGGCGACTGTCTGTCTGCTGTCATCTAAATCAATTATGTGCACAAGCCACCCACTGGGTGGTCTTTCTTGGAATTTCCACGTGCAAAGATAATTGCTATTGTACGGGAGTCGTCAGACTCTGTTTTGGAACCTGGGAAGAGAGTATCTAAATCTAAAGCAGAGTAGAAGTTCAAGCTAATTAATTCCTTCAGATGGTTAGAGATTCAAAACAGGATTTTACTGTCTATCGTGTTGCTCCCGTGTTCCGAGCAGACTCTATTTTGCTTAAATCAGGAGTCTGGAGATGTCTTAAGCCCTCCTTGCGTATTCTGAATCTTTTTCAACAAAATACCAGCATGAATGACGTTCAAACAATCTTTTTGACATATTCAGTTTCTTAACCACTTTTGCGATAAAAGTCAGCGAATATGTTAGATAATAGGAATTAAAAAATGTGTGTGTGTGTGTGTGTGTGTGTGTGTTTGTTTAAGAAGATGAATATATTATGCTCCTCATCTCGTATTAATTGAGTAAGTAAAGCAAGACTATTGTGACATGGACAATAGGTATTAGCGAATATTTTCGACTATCCGAAATCATTTTCTTCTTGACGTGTGATTTTTTTTTCTTATTTTTATAAATTGTGCTGTAAATAATAGGTAAGCAATAGAAATTTGGAGAGTCATGGTTCAAGACGTGAACACGAGAGAAAAAATAGGCGGGATTATAGAAGAGTGGCCAGAAAAAGTCTGCTCCAGGGCAATATGAATTCCAGCAATGACAAAAATAAATGCGAAAATGCACGAAATTCAACACCCCTGAAAGAGATTTCAATCAAATCTCGTAAACTGTAGTTTCATGGATTACATTATCAGACTGTGATGATCACAGCTGCCAAATCAAAATTGACGACCAGACGACATTTTCTCCCCAGGATAGGGAGTAAATAGTCATTTCACAAAGAAAGTCATTTCATAAAAAAGTCATTTCATAATATACCATGCTTTTAAATTTTCTGTTGAATCATATAAACTTGGCAATTCTATGTATTAATAAATACCTTTTAAAATTTTTTTTGATGAATTATCCCATCAACTTGAATGAAAATGAAGTTAATTGGAAGTTAACTTGCGTTTCACTTTTCGTTCCCGTCCCGGCCGATAGATGGCTGCACCAGTCTACAAAACAAAATTAACTGAAAATGAATTTGATTCTGCTTAAAGATGGCTAAAAGTATTAAAATAATGCATTATCATCGTGTTCTGAGCTATTCTAAAAGTTTCAAATGTCTAGCTAGTCGGGAAGTTAGTTAAAAATCGATTGCAAGATTTGTACTGGATAAACACACACACAAACAAGAAAGCGAGTTAATAAAAACATAATAAAAAATCAGTATACTACACAATAGAACAGGTCGAAACACATGTTAATGCAACACCAACAAGTTTTAGGCATACTATTTTTGTGCCAACGTTTTAAATCTCTTTGACAAAAGAAAAATATTAAAAAAATCTCGGACCAATTTTGTAAACATTTAAAAACATTGTGATTTTTACCATGTTTTATGTTAGTATAAATCCTTTTCACACGGCTATAATAAAATAATTATAAATTATAATAAACAACAATAATAAATAGTAAAAGATATTTTCATATTATTTCAAAGTTGTTACATTTGGCTTTATTTTGGAATTGAATCCATATAAAAACAGGTAGTCCAATACTTCATATCTTGAACAGAGCAAAATTAAGGAACAAAGAAACAAGGATGAAGGAGGGGTGGAGTATGATCATATAAAGTTCATAAGAGTCCTGTCATCCCAGTACAGTTTTCCAATGTTGCCACGTCTTTGAGACTCTTGATCGAGTCCTGGGCACACAAGATGTGCAGCATTCCTGATGGCCCCTTTACAGATCTGGCAAGCGTTCGTTGGAAGGATACCTATCCTGTTCAAATACTTCGCCATGCCAGTCGTGGCCAGTGTTTACTCTAAAGTTTGCCACAGCCTCTTTACGGAGTCTGTGGCAAAAAATTTCCCAACAGTCTTGGATACTGTGCGAGGATTTACCCTTTCACTTTGCTGCCTAAACATATTTGAGCGTTTCCATAATTTTCGCACCAACGTATATTTTAAGGAGGAACAGGTTTGCTGTCTTGTTGCTCAAGAGTTCCTCTCTTAGCTAACGTATCATATTTCAAAGTAGTGCCCGGTATCTGACCATGTTGTCTATTTTATTATTAATTAATTTATTTTCTTCATAGACTAATTGGAATTTTTGACAATCGGGGCTCGAATTAGTGAGGCCCTACTGTAATTTGAAAAAAGGGCAATATGCGTGGTTATCAAATTTTGGTTCGCTAACCCTTTGAGGGGCGCCTTTTGCACAGTGCAAACGCCTAAAGATAGTCTTTTTTTCACTTTCATTCAATGTATTCCAGTTAAATGAGCAGAAAAAATGCCTAGTAATGCCATCTGTTAAGATTATTTAGGTTAAAAAAATCGAGAAAACAATCTGCACTGTGCAAACGGTGGACGTTGTTGCCAATGAAATGATTAAGCAGCCCAGTTTAAAGAACTACCGTAAAAATAAGAAGAGAAAAATTAACACGTATTGGGAAAGTTATTGTCTTCTATTGGAAAGCATGAAAACGACTCACTCCTTCTGTAATACTAGGATCTGTCGATTTTCACCCTATTTTTTAGCACTGTAAAATTACGCCAACATGCATTATTGCGACTTCGCCATGCTCATGAAATTTCGATAAGCCGACCGAATTTCTCTTACGACGCCATTTTTCTGCCGTTGCAAAACGCGATTCTGGGACATCAAAGAGTGAATTTCCAAAACCTCGCCCACGTATCCATTGTCACACGCATCGGATCTCCATGTCCGTGACATGGTTTCAGTGGACTCAACAGATACGACTTCGCCGGGCCGATCTTCTTCTCACCAGCCTTGCCCTTTCCCTCTCGACAATTCGGATTTTCGGTTGTTTTGTATTCCCTCGGCTTTCCAGGAAACTCGATCCGCCAACAATGGACCTGCGACACATTGTTGTAACAGCTGTGTCCAACGACAATGACGAGGATCCAACAATGCCGGCCTTGGGCCCGTAATGCATTATTGGCCATTAGAGGCTTTTCTTTTTATGCGGAGTGTGTGTGTGCACCAAAGCCGCGTAAAAGCTTCGCGAGTGGACTTCTTTGCACAATTACTGAATTAGAGGAAAGATAAGCGAAACTCTTGCATCTTGGAAGAAACAAAGAAATTGCCGCGTCGAAGGTCTGAATTTCTTAAATGAAAGGGCATTTCTGTTAACGTTTGGTTGCGAATTTCGTTTCTTGAAAATGCTTTTGAGGTTTCACTTTTCTTGAGAAATTTTGAGGATAAAGTGAGTACTAATGATTTCTTTGTTAAAACAAAAGACTTGATTAGATCCCTTTCCATGTCAGACTTCAGACAATACAGGTATATTTATTTCTGTAGGAAAAAGGTGGATCAATCAAGCGTTACAGGAATGAGAAACTTCCTGTTATATATATATATATATGTGTGTGTGTGTGTGTGTGTAAGTAAGTAAACAGTGGAACCTAGATCGATCGTTTCCCGAATCATCATTTTCCCGTACTTATCTCTTTTATTTCATCCAGTCCTAATGGTAATATTTCTTTATGTTCCCGCATATATAGTTTTCCACCATTTATCGTTTAGTGCAATTGGTCTCTTTTAAAACGATAGATAGAGGCTTCGTTGTATATATATATATATATATATATATATATATATATATATTCTTCTTCTCCAATACGGCAGTCGGTTACTTTGACATTATCCTTACCGTCATAGGACACCGTGGTTTTGCTGGTCACTTTTCTGGGAGCAACGAATAGGTGGCCAGCATTACCCCCCTTTGGACCGGTCCCGTAATTTTGTACCGAGTCAAGTGACGTGACCGGAACACTTTCCCCGCACCTCCAGAGATAAATATGAGAACTTGGAGGACATTACAGCCACGCCGTTTTTTACCAGCCCCGGCCACCATTAGTGAACACGGTGGTGGATTTTGTAGCCACCGCACCCATATATATATATATATATATATATATATATATATATATATATATATAAATTGTCTCCCATTTATTAAATGGGAGAAACTAGGAAAATGACTAGAGGACAAAATGTGGTAGCAGTAATTTTTCTTTTAAATGTGGCAGGGGGGAGGTCAACTATGTTACAAACTATTATTCTTTTTCCAACCTATTTTCTTTGTTCGATTTTCCCTTATGTGAATCAACGAGAAATTGCGTAAGTGTGGTCTTATGTGGTCTCATATGGGCTTTTGTATTTTTATTTTTTTAAACTCCATATGAGACTGCATAAACATAAATTTTTGCCATGTATTAAAATTGAAAATTTATTAAATGGTCTACCTCAAATCTGGAAGTTGGGGCAAATTTTTCTATTCAAAGAATGAATGTCCACTATAATTCTAGTGGTAGTCAAAAAATCATTAAAAAATTCCAATTTGGAGAAATTTTATTAAAAGGGTACATTAGAGTAGAGAGTACAGACTAAGGATATTTTAAGCTCTTTTTTTTGGTCAAGTATTTGTTCCGTATAGTCTAAATTGTCTAATTGTCTAATATAGTCTAAATTGAGGTGAATGCGACCCAAATAACTTGCATAGCAATACTAAAAGGAAGGATGACCAGTCCTATACATTTCATTGCCATCTTTTAACTTGACTCACTTTTTCCGAACTCTTAATGTATGGGATTAAACACAGAAAGCAGGATTTTAAATTAATCAGAAAAAAGAAAAACACCCTGTTGACAACTATAATATCTCCCTCTTTTTTATTCCTAGCGCGGTTGTATTCTAATGCAAGGCTCACTTTTCATCTCTAACAATTCTTTCACGCCATTATCAATTTTGCTCGAAATTGGCCGCCCGTCCACCTCTCGCAGTTTTGTGTTTGGCACTTTTTTTTATGAATAATCACAAAAGAAGAAGAAAATGACGATTTCCATCACAAGGGAAGGGTTCGCGAAAGGCTCTCTGCCAAGCGTCTAATTTTCGAGCAATCTTGCGCCAGAAATCGGGCAATTTTCTCGTAAAGGTCGGAGACGCTCGGGTTAAGAAGGATGGCATCGTTGAAAGATTATCCTTATTTTGCATGTCCAACCTTAAGCCGGTTAATATCTTGTTTATGGAAACAGGCGTCGCTTAACCGATTCTTGTGCTTTCGGAAGGGTCAAAAGTGTCGGAACACATGCGTTTTTTTCCCTTCTTTTTCGTTCACAGTGCAGTCAAATTGGTTATGGCTGAATTTTGAGCGGCTACAAAAAAAATCAAGGAGTATCAAACTCGCAGATTGGGATATCAATGTACCAGCGCCCTGGCCTTTCAAACTTCGGACGCCTTGCCGTGGGCGAAATGGGAGAAAATTTTATGGAAGAGTTATACGAATCTGTCGGACGATGTACTCGAAGGGTAGTGCGTATATATATATTTTTTCCGTTTAACCCTATTGGATTCGCTCACCTCAATGTTAATCTATGGAGAAAATGTGTCTACTATTAACAGCTACGTACAGGGTCTCAGTGACGTAGCGAGCATTACTGGCACCCGGGGCACGATATCTTTTTGGCGGCCCCTCCCACCGAAAAACATATAGTAATATAATATACAGAATTAAGGAAAGGGACCATTTGCGCCCCTCTGCGAGGGGCACCCGGTGCATAATAGACCCCCTTGCCACCCTCTCGCTACGCCACTGCAGGGTATATCCAGAAAGTAATGAGACAGATTCCATAAAATTCATTTATTTGAAGATAATTTTAAAGACACTTAATAGTCTTCAAAACAGACTCCTCCTTCAATTTGCTAACGACTCTGCCACCCATTGATGCCCACCTGGAAGTCTTCAACTGGAATGCTGTTCAGAACGCGCGTTACGTTTTTCTGCAAGTTCTCCAGATTGTCAAAACGATGACCATTGTGTCGAGCAGCGAAACGCCCCAAAGTTTTGTGTAAAACTAAACAAATCGGCTACTGAGACGCTTGCCATGTTACAAGAAGCCTACGGGAAGGATCTTTGTCCAAGGCTCAAGTGTTTAGGTGGCACAAAGCCTTCAAAGACGGAAGAGAGGACGTCGATGATGAACAACGCATTGGACTTCCATCAAGTTATCGAACTTCAGACAATGTGGCTAAAATTAAAGCGCGTTTGGATTCTGATCATCGGATGGGTATCCAAATGATGTCCTCCCGACAGACAGTTAATGCAGATTTTTACAAGGAAGGGCTTTAAAGGTTGAGGGATCGAATTGCACGCGTCCGCCCGGAGATCAAATCCAGCTTAAAAGGTCCTCGTTTTCACAATCTGGAGAACTTGCAGAAAAACGTAACGTGCGTTCTGAACAGCATTCCAATTTAAGACTTCCAGGCGGGCATCAATGGGTGGCAGAGTCGTTGGCAGCGTTGTATTAACGCAGGAGGAGGCTATTTTGAAGACTATTAAGTGTTTGTAAAATTATCTTCAAATAAACGAATTTTATGGAATCTGTCTCATTACTTTCTGGGCACACCCTGTAAATGTCGTTAATCTAGTAAAAAAGGTATTTGCAGATAGCCCGAACTTTTCTGCTCCCTGCAACAGAACTCATTTTATAAATTTCGTCCACCAAAAGAATGGATGAGCGTTTAAACTACACTCTACCAGATTTCCCCCCCCCCCAAATTTTAAAATATTATTTGCATTTAAAAATAACCGGAAAATGCCCCAATGTGTCAAATTTCTTTCTCTATTGCAGAGTACAATTATTATTTTTTTAAATCCAAGTAGATGATCCTTGGAAACGTTTTCTCCGTAGCTTAACATTAAGCTGATCGAATCTAAAAGGACTTCAATCCAGCAACCTCAAACATACATTTGAATATTTTTTCCTCGGTGAAAAAGATAAAATTTCAAGTCTTTCATTGAATCCTACCAAGCTGTCATTCAAATTTTCCTTTCAAAATTCACGACAAGCAACATCACTCAGTTTCGATCCATCATTCTTCTCCATTTATTTCATCTTTTTAGTAGTAATCCGCCTGCCGGTGGTCTCTCGAGTGAGATTTTCCGAATACTCCTGTCGTCAGCTTCGTGAGAGATGTTTGGAATTTCGAATGTATAGTCTCTTCGCGTCAGCAAGCTGTATGCCTTGTTAACGCGCTATTGTGCGAACTCACAGTTTTGTTATCATTTGTGCGAAGCTTTAAATGTGCAATATAGAATTAAATTTTTTTGAGAATATCTCTTTAAACAAGAAATGTTCACTTCTCTTTTGTACGGGGAAGTGTGAGTTCGTGAATTTTCTTCTTTATGCATCCTCAAACACCGAAATAGAGTGATTTACTTCCCAAACACACGTGTTGTATTCTGGTGCTTTGGGTACAGCTTTTTTTTCAAGGCCCACTGTGCTTACTTTACTAGTTTTCATGAGAAAAAAATGCAAGGTGCGCCCATAAAATAACCGGACATCTTTTTATAAATAAGAAAAATGTTACTCACCTTCAAATAAGTTTATCTCCTTCAAAATAATAACCAAAGGAGTCTATACAATTTTTCCAACGTTTCTTCAAGTCATCGAAATACTGTTTATAGGCGTTGGAGCTAATCGTTCGCAAAATACGCGTAACATTTGATTTAATATCCGAGACGTTTTCAAATCTCAAGGTTATAAAATTGAAGGTTATAAAATTAAATTTAAAAATAATTCACTTAAGTTTTATGGAGACTTTAAGACTATGGATGGATGATTTCGAGGCTCCTAAAATATGAGGCCGTAAAACCAAGTCTTGTGTGCCTAAGTGACGATAGAGTCTGTTTCCAAGAAATGCAGGTATTGTTTTCAATAATATATAATTTATCGATCTCGTATAAGGAAGAAAACATTAACCTCTGTATGTACCTTTTATGAAGTTTTATGAAGGAATGCCTTTTTACTAAATATCATGAAGACGTACACTTTATGAAAACTTTAAAATTATTGAAACTTTTTCCCAGAATAACCATGAATTGAAATTTGTGTAATAGAGCCCATATTACGAATTGTCGATGTTATGTATTACTCTGCAAGGTAGATACCCGGATTTGATTTATCAATAAAGCAGTAAAGAGGTAGAATTGTTTTATTTGCATATCTGCCCTCTAGTAGCTAGAAATAACTCGGCTTTTGAAGAATTATTAGGTGTTATTATAAAAGGCTCGATCTAATTGTAGAAATTAAACATTACTGCATCTGTAATTGGGTGCCATTTGATAACTCAGTAGTGGAGGGCCCCAAGCGCAACCTAGGTTTGAGGCCCTTTTGTTCTAAATACCATGTAATGCTATCAAATCAATTTATTATTCGATAAAAACATTTGCAGAATGTATCACATTTTGAAACTGCTAACTTCCAGAGGCCCTCAACAATCGCATACCCTGAGCGATCCCTTCTTGCGCTTGTGCGATGATTGGCCACAGTATTAACTAACTTCTCCCACGAGAGCATATACGATGTAATATTCATACTCTGTTGAGTCGTTTTATATTCTGAAAAGTTTTGGGGGATTCAGTACCTTAACCCTTCGAGGGGTGCCGTTTGCCCAAAGCAAACGCCTAAATCTAGTCTTTTTTTCACTTGCATTCAATGTATTCCACTTAAATGAGCAGAAAAATGGTTAGTACTGTCATCTGTTATCAGTTTAAAGAAGCAAAAACGTTTTGCAACCTTTAATTGGAAATTTTTTCAAGATTCTTTATGTTAAAAAAATCGTGAAAAACATATGCACTGTGCAGACGGTGGAGATTGTTGCCTCCTGGAGGGTTAAGCTGTGAGCCAAAAAGTGCCTTGGAGGTAGTCATGTTACCATTAAATATGTCATATCCATTAATGGGAGTCTACCTGAAGCATGGTAGGTATGATGCCTTGGAGAACCTGTAAACGATGGTGTAGTCGAGCTCTGAAGTTCCGTTGGCACAGGTAGATGGACAACATTTTACTTATTACCTTTACAGTAAGATATCACTCTGAACCTGCGCATGTGTGCTAAAAAATCTGCCTTTCGTGTAGGCTAATAACTATCGTGACCGATCTCCCCATGGAAGTCACCTTGCACAGTGCCTCCATTCATTGTCGCCTGGTTGTCCAAACACAAGTCAACAAAGCGTTCCGACGTCACCTGAGCAATCGAACAGTCCCCCCCCCCCCCTTCGAGCCCTTTTGATACAGCCGACAGCGTCCTCTTCTCTCGTTGTTTCTTTTTACCGCCATTATTTTCTGGCTCCATTATAATCAGCAGCTGTGACAACGCGTCGGCCTCTCACAATAGAAGGAGGGCTTCAAATAGAAGGTGCACAGAGTACAATTTTTTTTTTTTTAAATCGACATCAATGGAGTGCGAATGCGGATGGGAGTCACGTGATGATGTCGTTTAGAGGCAGGTGATTAAATTAAGTCTCTGAAAGAGCGAAGGTTTGTGCTTGCGGGGCTGAATAGAGATGAAAAAAAAAATAATAATATCATTTCCACCCACTTCCAATCGTTTCTACTATCCCAAAGTTACGTAACAGATGAGATGGTTTTGCAATACTAGATAAAAATTCGATTTTTTTTTCCGGAAGTAGGCGTACTCAGTTCTAAAATTCTGCCTTTTGTGTCCGTCCGACTTTTAAGCTGTTTAAATTCAGAACAAATTAAACTAGCAGTGTCCGGTTTATAACTACAAGTGACGAAATGTTCGTTGCATGCTCCTTTCTTATGGAAAAAATCGCGAGACGTGAAAATTATAACAGTATTGAAATTAATAATAGACTATAAATAAAATCCAACTGTAAAAAAGCTATAGTTCTGTGACAATGTTTTTTCCAATGCGGCAGACACTACTCCCTTTCGACATTCGCCGTGAAATTGCTTGTTTGTAATAGAACACCACATAGGTGAACCAACATCACACCTTAGTGCCACCCAAATTTAGACGAAGTTACCCAGGGGCGACATTTGAAGAGCTCGCACTCTCAAAATACTCGGGACTTTCCGTCCCACAGACTTAATGTGTTCATACCCGGCGTAGACACGTAAGCATTAGGCATTTTTCAACATCTCAGGGGCTAAATCCGGCATTTCTGTATTCCTGCAAATTGGCAACATTTTCATAAGACACGTTATAGTAAAAAGGGTTACACTTTCCTCATCCCGTGATGGCCTATGGCAGGGGTGGGCAGACTTTTCCAGGGTACGGGCTACTTCTAATTTTTTCAAGGTGTTGCGATCCACCCAGTGGCGTAGGTGTGGTGAGCTTAAAAAAAGGTCTTCAATGTTTATTATAACTTAATAATAAATACGGAATATGTACTTACCTACATAACTACAATAGAAAAAACTTTTTTAAAACCGCGTTTAAAGCAAAACGCAAGATACAAACATAATAATAATAATAATCTTAGGTCTTAGTAAAGGCGGTCACCCCAAAATGTCTTGGTGGTCCACAGGTCGATCGCGATCGACTTAATGCCCACCCCTGGCGTATGGGCTTGCATCCCAATTTTACATGCAAGTCTGAGAAAATTCATTGCTTTTTATTGAGTGGTTGATGAAATCATTCAATTTCACACCGTAATAAAAATCTAGAATCACACCTCAAATGGAGTTATTTGAACTGCTGTATATTCATCAATTCGATCCTAGTGCTATACCAGCGTCTTTCTGAAATGTCATAATGCTTATTATGTGCATTCAATTATACAAGGTGATATACTTATATAAGGTGATATACTTATATACAATCATAACCGGACAATTTTTGACGAATAAGAAAATATTACTCACATTCAAATAAATTTATCTCCTTCAAAATAATCGCCAATGGAGTCTATACAATTTTTCCAACGTTTCTTCAAGTCATCGAAATACTGTTTATAGGCGTTGGAGCTAACCGTTCGCAAAATACGCGTAACATTTCATATAATATCCGAGACGTTTTCAAATTTTTGTCCTTTCACGGCCATCTTAAGCTTCTGAAAAAAGAAAAAAATCAGCTGGCGATGAGTCGGGAGAATATGGTGGATGGTTTATCACTGTAATTTAATGCTTAGAAAGATAATGTTGTACAGAAATTGCTGTATGGGGCCTAGCATTATCGTGTAAAAGAAACCATTGCCCGGAATCAAACAGTTCCATCCTAACTCGCCTTATCCTGTTTCTTAATCGAAAAAGCCCCTCCTTGTAAAAATACTGATTAATTGTTTGATTTTCAGGAACAAATTCGTGGTGAATAAGTTCTTTGTAATATAAAAAAAATGCAAAATCCGTGAAAAACAGAGTTTTGAAAACATCTCGGATATTAAATCAAATGTTACCCGTATTTTGCGAACGGTTAGTTCCAACGCCTATAAACAATGTTTCGATTGTTTTTATATATAAACAGTGTTTCGATGACTTTAATTTTGGTCATATGTTGTGTGTTATTCCTTATTCTATATTTTTCACGCATGAATTAATATGTTTTGTCTTTTCTTATTGCAGGTAAGAATTACTTTGCACTCCAGATTTATACCTGTCTAGCAGCTGTGAGTATTATGAACTGCTACCTTTTAATTCATGTATAATAAATAACATACATAATAAATAAATAAATAAATATATATATATATATATATATATATATATATATATATATATATATATATATATATATATATATATATATATATATATATATATATATATATATATATATAAATATTCATTTTATTTTAATGTTACCTTCAGACCATAACACACACCCGAATTTTAAGTCGATTATTTTATGTAAAAAGGTACGTCTTATGGTCCGATAAATACGGAATGTTAAATTTTGAGATTTCAGTTTTGAGTGATTTGAGATAAGAAATCGGATAACAATTAAAATGTAATGAAATGAGAGATGTATTATAAACTCTATAGAAAATACATTTAAAATATTAAATAGAACAGTCGATATTTCGGTACACGGTGAGTCAGGATTTCACCAGTCACTTTTGACGTTTCGGTGAGGTTTTTGTCACGTCGAGGCTCAATTTTTCCAAGCGTTTGATGGGCGTGTAAGGGAGCATTCGTTCATTTATTCCAGCTGAACGCTCTATGAAAATCCTGCCCGAGTTGCACACGAGATGAATTCAGTTACTCGTGTACTCTGAACGGATAAAATTAGCCCCTAATGACCGAAATAGGATTATTTTGGGCCCTAAAGGATTCGTCATCGGTTTAGGATAAAGCAGGCTAATCGAGTCACGCTTCAATTCCGATGTAGGATATCGAAAGTTGCGTTTCTCCTTTCGGATGGCAGTTTGTCTTTCGCCCGACCACTACTAGATGGCGCTAGGCGTCTTCCTATTTCGCTCTCTGTTAGATGGCGGATAGCTGAAGTACGTTTGTGTATGAGTATGCCCAAAGCTCAGTAACACTTAACGAAAGGAAAAAAAAAACATGCTTTTGAAATTTGTGTTGGATAGTACAGTAATTAAAATGTTTTAATTTTTTAAAAATAAACTTGAGAATTTTATAAAAGTTGGATTAAGGTTTCATTCACCTACTTTTAAGCATTCTATTAGGATAACATAAATATAATAAATGTTAAATGAATTTAAGGCTGCTGTATACTAACCCTACTGGATTTGCTCACCTCCATGTTAACCTATGGAGAAAATGTGTCTACTATTGCCAGCTACATAAATGCCGATAATCCAACAAAAATGATACTTTCAGATAGCCCGAACTTTTCTGCCCCTTGCAACACGATTCCTTTTTAAAATTTCGTCCACCAAAGGAATTAATGAGCGTCTAAAACACACTAGACCAGATATTTCTCCAAATAATTTAAATTTTAAAATACAGAATTTAAGAATCAACCGTTTATAAGAATAAATATCGCGAAAACAAAAACAAATGTATTATTTGCATGTTAAAATTTTCGCTTTAAAGAATCAATCCACCGGTTTTAAGAATCAGTTTACACTCTTCGCTTTCCTTTAATTTTTCCGAAAAAAGCCACTTAAACCCTCAAAAGACCCGAAGTTCTTTATTTATTTATTTTATTTATTTTTTTTTTTAAGGGAAGATTGATAAGATGGGATGGAATAAAGTCGTAGAATGCATCCCTTTCTTTATTAGACATAACATAATAGTTTCCCCTTAAACGCTTTAGCACATCACTGTCCTATTAACTTGACCCAGGGGCATCTTTACCCGTCCCGGTCCGATTTCACTTTTCTCCACTGACAAACAAAAATAGGGACCCTTTTTTTCCCACCTCCCACATCCTGGTTGCGGCTTCCTGGACCCTGAAACACATAAATCTTCGGAGAAATGTCCACTATCACTTACGCAAACGTGACATTAGTAGTATTCAGCACGTCATCAAACCGTGAAACGTAAGCTAGAAGGTGAATCTTCGTCTGAGACTCTTAGTATTGAAAGAGGTATAAACAGCCTCCTGAAAACTTCTTTACGTCAAACTACCATAGAAAACTTTTTCTTGCTCCCTTCGTGTAGTTGAAATCTTAAAACTGTTAAGCAGGTATGTAGTAACAAATATTGGATTTTTTTCTTCTCTTACTATAATCATGTGTATCTACTTATAGGTCTAGAAATTAAGTTGTATTTTTAAAATTATAAAAAATAATTTTAATAAAAGATAATTTACGTAAATTAAAGAGTATTTTATGGTGAATTATCTAATATATGTATATATAGGTGTGTGTGTGCCTGTCCAAAAACTTAAATTTCGGCTAAAAGAATCAACCGCTTATAAGAATCAAAAACAGTAATAACAAACGTGATTCTTATAAGCGGAAATCACTGTATTTGCATTTTTTTAAATGAAAAATGCCCCGAGGTGTCAAATTTCTTGCTTTAATACAGAGTAAAGTTTTTTTTAAAAATCTTTCAATCCAAGTCGGCAATACTCGGGCACATTTTCTTCATAGATTTACATTGAGGTGAGCGATTCCAATAGGGTTAGTACACAGCAGCCTTTACTTATTAACTTTGAACCTTCATCACCTGTTGTCTTTGCTGTTTGAATAATTACTCCGCCTCAAGCTCCAGTGACGTATGCTTCCAAATGAAACATCTGCAAATGCAAATCATAATATTTTTGCATCTGAGAGCAGATGTATTGTACGTTCAGTAAAACTAGATTGGGACTTTTAAACAGCTAAAAATAACTGATCTGTTTTTGAAATGAATTTAACAGGTCACAACGCGGATGGTATAGGTTTAAAATTTTAACAAATATATAGGCATTTAAACGCACCGGCCTTTTCACAACTTAAAACAATGTTAATTGAAACTGTCCATAAATGAAAAGCTTTTGAAATTCAGAATTTATATCTCGCTCGCATCCAGGGCCCGATTTAGAAAATTCTTGACTACAGGCACAATTCGAGATGGAGGCCCTCTAACACAGATGTGGGCGTAAAATTTCCAAAATTGACACACAAAATATAATCATGAATCATTGTAAAAGTACCATTTTACCAAGAAATGGCTATTTGAAGCGTAGAAGCCTAGAACATTATCAAATGACTAAAAGCAGTACAGCATATTAATTCATCATTGAAACATCAATACAATTCAACCAGAAAAACTTATTAATCCCTTATATACACTATAACATACATATGATGAACCAATCAATCAAATGTGAAAGATATTTAGAAAAGGTAAAATTTAAAAAAAAATTTTAATTGCGAATTTTTTTTAAATAAAAATTTTGCCCCCCCCCCCCAACATTTGGTGGCCCCTAGGCCCGGACCTACTGGGCCTAATAGAAAATCAGAGCCTGCTCGCATCAGTAAACTTACAAGTATTCTACTCTGAAATTAAGCTTTGCTAGGCAGATGCATGTTAGTACATGTTTCTTATATAAACCAACTTTGAAAAAGATATACTAATAGAGGGGACAGGTTGGTTTGGTTTGGAGCACTACGGTCAACTTTTGCTACACTAGTTCTAATTAGACCAGGGGGACAAGAATAAACATACATAGATTTAAAATGGCCAAAACATAGTCTGTAATCTGATACTTGTGCAAGTTGCTAGTCATTCATTTGCATGTTTTACAGCGTTTAAAATAATGTAAATAGTTTTCATTTCACTTACATTGTTTAAAGTTTTAAGTTAAATAAAAGCAATTAAAGTTTTAAGTTAAATAAAAGCAATTTAATAAGATATTTATATAAGAGATAAAATCGTATGTTCTATAAAGATGATCTCCTTGCATCTTTAATGCTATGCAAAATTCTCCTCTATATTTAACTTCATTTCGTTTAAGATGTTTAAATATATAACATGAACTAGAACTTTAATCAGTATCGGGGTAAACATTTTATGTGGTGCTCGAAACGGAAGAAATTAAAATGCTAACTGTTAAAATTCAGTTAGTTCTGAACGAATAAAATTACGCATTACGAAAGTTAAACAATAGAAAATATTACGAAATAATCTACGAAAAATACAGATACGAATAACTGATACGAAATTTGTACATTTGCGAAAACAGGTCCCCTAGCCAGACTTGGACAGTAACAGTGATTTCTTCGTAGCTCATCTAAAGATTATCAAAATTTCGTCATTCAAGTTTTTTACTTGAGTGGATTGGATTGTTTGTGATTAATCCGCCAGTAATTAAATTATCTGTAAAAATGCTGTGGAATTTTCTGAAATGGATGTACCAGTTATCGAGTACTAGTGAGACAATAACGAAACGGAATAATTAATGTTTTAAACAACCCTGGCCGAGGAAATTCAGTGAAAAAAAAATTATTAAAGGGTTGGTATATTAAATGTCATTAGAATTTTTGTCGTTTTTCATTACATCATGCTTCAGAAATAGTTCCATTAGTTGCTCGACAAAACATTCCATGCTTCAGTAGAAAACAATACACTTATTTACATTCAGAATTTACTTTAAAAACTTCCAAAATGACGGATTGTTTTCTATAATGCAGATGAATTTCGAATAGATTTACTTATACTCTACCGTGCAATGTATACATAATTTCAGAATAAACTTTTTATTGAAGCGATGTAACGATCTACCAAAACTTTCCAAGATAAAACATCAACAATTCGTTGTTAACTACTAATAACCCATATCTCTAAACATAGCAAAATGCAGTAACGCAGTCACGCTCGGTTGTAGTTGCAACAATAACTACCTCTTCCTAATTGCTATTACAAAGAAAGAAAGCTATTGAAACGTTATAACAGGGAAGCCATTAGAAGTTCTGATGTTTCAGATTAAACTAACCCATAGTTATAGGATGTAGTTGGGCCAATGATGTAATGCAAACTGCATTAACGGTAGAAAAGGATAGTTTAAAACAGTACTTCTTAAACTGTGGTCGCGTAACAGAATTTTGGGATCACGAAAACTTTGACAACTGTTAGCGAAAGGTGTCCTTTCAACCCGACTTGTCCCTACAGAATAATACTGGTTAGCAAAAATAATTACGTAAACCATTTTGATTTAAAATATTCAATTAAAATCAGGAATTACATCAACGGACACATAACAGAGAGATAAACCGATCTTTCTTCACTTAAATTTCTTTGATTTATTCTCAGGTAAATCTCTTTGATTTATTATCAGTTAATGTTTTAATTGTTTATTTATTTGGCGAACTTATTTGAATAGTGGGTCGACTCCACTTTATAAAATAAATGGAGTTAGCCTCACTTTCATGTTCATACAAGTCATTTCTATCTTATTTTAAAACTGGTACACCTCCAGCTTATTTCTGCTGCCAACAGAGGGCGTTACAAACCAGACTTCAACAGTCATTTCTCAGCGCTCATTAGACTTTAAGGCTCTGTATCTCAAAATGAACAAAAATGGAGTTGGACCACTATTCAAATAAGGCCTTCATTTTATATATCTACGTTATATTTGTATATTTATTTTATGCATCTACGTATATATATATATATATATATATATATATATATATATATATATATATATATATATATATATATATATATATATATATATATATATACACCCAGTTTAAATAAATACACAATAAATATACAATTAAAAGCCGAGTTAGGGGTCGGAAAACTGATTCGTTTCAATCAAAAGACTGCCTCACTGCGATATGGAAAAGGAAAAGGAAAAATCTCCCCTTTCCAGCCTATCAACGGCAATTCTACTCCTTTTTTTCCCATCCCAAAGAGAAAGTACTCGGAATCCAGCAGCTATTTTCCGTTACTAGCTTCAAGCCAGTCTCGGCGTATTGCACCGTCTCTCTCCTGCCTTTCGGAAAAAAGGGTCGTGCCGTTTCCTGGAAGTGAGCGGCGGAAGAACGGCACACCGGGCCCGGATAAGACTGACGATACCGCGTGACGGTAGCGCGGGGTGGCCTCGGAAGTTGAACGCTCCTCGCGACCGAGAGCTGTTAATATTGTTCCGAATTGGAGATAATGTTCGAGGTTTGACTTCAATTAATTTCGTATAATCGCCGGCCTGGAAGTGAGCTGCGGGAACAATCTCCTCCCCAAGGAAAATATAGGTCCATCCTGAAGATAAACTAGGTCTAAAATTCGAGTTTATGTTATAATGAAATACAATATATTTGAATGAGCTTTCGAAAATGCTCGTAAACTCGGTCGAAAATTCGAGTTTATAATATAATAAAATACAATATATTTGAATGAGCTATCGAAAATTCTCGTAAATTCGGTCTAAAATTCGAGTTTATAATGTAATGAAATACAATATTTTTGAATGAGCTATCGAAAATTCTAGTAAATTCGGTCTAGAATTCGAGATTAGATAGACCGTCATCCGAGACAGATTGCGTTAAAATGAATCGCAATAGTTTCCAACACTTGTTAAGGTGCTATAGAGATAATTATCCTTCAGATTCAGTAACCTATAAATTTCCGAACATTGCAAAGTTGCCTTACTTCATCAATTAAATACCTGATGAGCATCATCTCTGCAAATTCAATAATAATTTTTTTCATAAATGTTATTTGCTAAATCCATTGATATTTTGTTCCTCTTTTACAAATCACCTATAATGAATAGTGCTCTCCTATTTTTATTACTAAAGACATGAATCTCTAAAGAACGTTTTCACCTGCAAAAGCTCAGATTCCATTAAATTTATCGTTAAATTTATGTGTGTGAGTGAGTGTTAGTGGAATAGAAGTGCTGTCTTCTTTTACAAAGAGACCGCGTAAAGATTCGGCAGAGGTACAGACGCCAAATCACGATCCGACACCTGTTAATGCGTCTCTGTTAATCAAGCAGAATACAAAAGCCACGTGTTGCACTGGCGCCAGAACTGTTGGGGATGAAAACGTCCCAAGGGAACAAAAGAGGCTTTTAGTTCTACGGGACAGCCTCTGAGTAAGCTTTTTACTTAATAGAAGAGAAGCTCTATAATGCTGAAAATGCAGGTCATTTTATTTCTATAATTACTATAATATATATATATATATATATATATATATATATATATATATATATATATATATATATATATAAAGGGCTAGATTAGAGGCGGAACGCGCCGGAACGGCGTTCCGGTACCTCTCTTTAGGTACCTCTCTTTATCAATAATTTGGAATACTCCCCCACACCCCCCGGAAGGTTACCGTTCCGGCACCTCTATTTCTAGAAATCTAGCACTGTATGTATATATATATAACGAAACTACCACGGGTTATTAAAGTAGGATTACATATCGTTGCCTACCTCTTTTGTATGTATATATGTATGTATGTGTTATGTGTATATGTATCTATATATATGTACGTATGTATATATATATATATACATATATGTATGTCAAAATTTTGACGCATTTTGATACTTTTCTGTTTACCTATATACTGCTTGTCCAAGCGATACAGACTGGGTTTGACGCGCTGCCAAAATTATAACTCGTGAGGTAAGGACGGACGGTTTTAGCGTCTGAAATTTTGCTATCCGGAGGACCGTTATATATATATATATATATATACAGCTAGTTAACAAAATAATGGAAACACTAAGAAACATCATAAAAACCTTTATTTACACGGGGCAGGATCACCTTTGATATGTAATACCACCAGATTCACCTTCGAATTGGATTATACAAGTCATAAATAGTGGTTAAGAATATATTATACCATTCTTTAGGGGAAAATAATGAAAGTTCCTGTAGAGATGCTGTGGTGGATATCGATACCTTTATAAATCCGCTTATACAGATCACGGTGGTTGGATGATTTATAGTCGGGGGGATTGTACAAGACAAGATAAGATATTTGACTTCTTTTTCTTGCTCTTCAAACCAATGCTTGATAGATTTAGCTGTATGTATAGGGGGATTTTCATACCGAAGAACGCCATCTCCTGCAAGAAAGAATGTTTGCACCATAGGATGGACTAGTGAGCTAAAATTTCTACATAGTCCTTCTCATTCAATCTCCCTTTTAAGGCTACAATAATGCCTGAAGAAAACCATGAGATGCCATCCCAAACCCTGATAGATCTACCTCCATGATTGACAGTTGAGATGAGACAGTCAGAATATTATGCTTGTGTAGTTGTTCTCCAGACATACGCGCGTCCTGTTGCGAGGAACAATGTCAACAATGATTCGTCGGACCAAATGCCGTTTTTCGACATATTACTCCACCAGGATTTACGCTCGTGGCACCATTGTGGACGATATTTTGTATTGGCATATATTACAAGTGGCTTGGGGATAACTACTCTTCCGTAAATAATTTGTTTGTGAAGTTCTCTTCTACCTCTAATGGTTGATACCAGACCATGCAGATGCCTATTGAGCTATCCGGTCATTTTGATTGCAGTTGTTTTCTTTCTTCGTGTCACAATCCACTTCAATACCTCGTCCGTCTCTTTCACTCAGCTCTCCCTTTCGTCCACTATTCTGTTTGGCAAAGGATGTTTTTCCGTGCACCCTGTATGCTATCATGACTTTCGATACCATAGCTCGAAAAACACCCATTAGCCTTGGGGTTGCAGTAACAGATACTCCAATTTAAAAGCGCTCCACCAATTTGCCATTTTCAAAAGGTATACAACGTTTGACATTTTACGCTGTTCCCCCAAAAGCACGATGCCCTTAGCTTCATTACTGCTAACTGACAGTAGAATAATACATACACTATATTATACAAAAAAAAAATACCGGTGACCTGACTTGTTCTTTAAGTAATACGAAGCACATTCATAAAGCACTTTGTTTCTGAAATGCGAATTCTGCATTTTTACAGTTTTTTTATTGTGAAAATTTTAACGTTTTTCTATTGACTGTTCAATATTTATCTAAAAAAATACATCATAACTATATTCGTTGCATCGAGTTGTAGATGCTCCAAGAAAAATCGCTAAAAAAAAATGTGGTGCCATTGTCACTGGAAATGTCGCGACGAAAACTCTTCCTTGTCTAACTTATGTTGCCCTTTAATGAATTTTAAAATCTTGCAGCGCTTACTTGGAATGTTTTACAACCATAATGAAGCGATGGAAATGTTTGACAGTTTTACGTGACGCCGCCGAACAGCTTTTAATAACTTGCGAACGTTTCTACGAAAAAGCGGAAAAAGAGGTCAAGGTAGAAAGCTTTTCAATTAAGTTTTCAATTAATTTAATTAACAACCACGGGCTCTTGGAACTCCATTCACCTCAATTTTACACGCTTGGGATTGAAATGTCCAGCATAGAGTGATTACTCTTTTTTTAGCGTAAAGGGGTCATTTTCGCTTTTATTTTCTGTTTTATATATGTTTATCTCTCCGCACTTTCCCGGTTGTGAATTTACATAATGAAAGTACTGGCGGCATAAGTTAATGCCTCGTTCAAATACAAAAGCTTTAATCATCGAGTTCCGGTATTAACTCGAAATACATGAAGCTCTGTGTACGAGTCAAGATATAGTTACAAAACGAATTTGGGCATGCACAAACTAAGCTGTAAATCATTAATTATACAGCTCTCTTTTAATAATAACTCATGATCTCACCCACTATTATATTTTATCCTGAAAATAAACTTGTCTGGTTTTCAAACTGACACTGTCAGTCGAGCTTTTACGTTAGGTTAACTGACAGTTTCACCTTCAAGCCATGTCACGATCTTAATTGAGGCTACTGGATTGTAGCCACATTGAAAACGTGTCTAGTGTTAACCTATGGATAAAATTTTTCCACTGATTGTCGACTTGAATTTAAATATTTTTTTTGTTGTTGTTGTTTAATTGTACTTCGTAGTAAAGAAAGAATTTTTTTTTACTCGGGTGGCTTTTTCATTCTTTAAAAGAAACTAAAATAATGTTTTAAAACTTGAATTATTTAGGTGAAAAAAATGCGGTATACTGCGTTTTAACCTTTTCAGGGACAACAACCTACCTCGTTTGCACGGTGCAGATTTTTTCCCGATTATTTTTAACCCAAAGAATCTTGAAAAATTTTCCAATTGAAGGTTGCAAAATATTTTTACTTCTTTAAACTGATATCAGATGGCAGTACTAACAATTTTTCTGCTCATTTAACAGGAATACATTGAGTGCAAGAGAAAAAAGACTAACTTTAGGCGTTTGAACTGTGCTAACGGCGCCCTTCAAAGGGTTAAACACTCATAATTTCCTTTGGAGGACGAAATTTATCAAATGAATAAGGTAGAAAAGTAAGGAAGTTATTGCTCAATTATGAAGTACAATTATAAAAAAATAATCTTGAAATCCAAGTCGACAATCATTGGAAAATTTTTCTCCATAGGTTAAAACTGAGCTTAACGAATCCAATATAGCCACTAACGAGCCCTAACACTTGAATTGAGGATGTGCGTCTTGCTGGAGCGCTACATTCCACTTTTGCACCTAAGTACAAGTTAAGGTATAAACAGGCCGAACCTAGAGTTTAAAAGGATTATTACCATCACCCTTACACACTGTAGGATTCAAACCTGCAGGCTCTGGTTCTAAACGGCAGCGTACAAGCCATCCAACCACTGACAAGCTTGGTGTTACTTGTATATATAGTTGTTGTCGTGATCTTGTGGTTAAGTAACTCGTTTACGTTTCCATTGACACATAAACTACTCTTTCCTTACATATATACATATATCTTGTTTATTCGCATATATGTTTACAGCATCTATGATACAGCATTTCCATTATCAATTGATCATTATCAATCATCAAACAAAACAATCATCAATCAAAAATCAGCGAGAGAGAGTCTAAAGTCCCATAGTTACCTCCCCCTTCTTCCTACTTTCTTCCCTTTAAATATCCCTTCTTTCCGGAAACTCCAGATTATTCTAGATGCCTCTACCTTGGCGTGGGAAAACTCCCGCGGCCTCCGGTCATCCAGTGTGTCGAAGCATCTGACTGTTGTTTTGACTGTATATGACTGAGGAGCAATGCCAAAAATGACTGCATCCACATATTCAGTGAAAAGGATAAATCCATGAAGATTTCAACTGTGCTTTACATAGATATTTGATTTTGCGTAATGTAGCTTTCTCCTCACTTTTTACACTGTGGTGGGGTGGGGGAATCTGAATTAGTGTGTTTTAAACGCTCCCCAATTCCTTTGGAGGAGAAAATTTATAAAACGAAAACTGTTACAAGGTGCAGAAAAGTTCAGGCTATCTGAAAATACCATTTTCATTAGATTACTAGCATTTATGTAGCTGTCACTAGTGGACATATTTTCTCCATCGGTTAACATTGCGGTGAGTGAATCCAATAGGGTTAATACAGAGCAGCCTTAATTTTGATTTGCAACTAATTTCAATATTGCGATATTGTTACATATAATGATATTGTACATATGATTATATATTGATATATTATATAATTAATAAATAAAATAATTATATAATAATTATATATAATAATAAAACAATAATATTTTTAATAAATAATTGTAATAAAACAAATTTATAATAAATAATTATAATAAAATAATTATATAACAATTATATAATTATATATTACATATAATGATATTGTACATATAATTATATAATGATATATATTATATAATTAATAATTAATTAATAATATATAATTAATAATTAATAAATAAAATAATAAAATAATTATATAATAATTATATAATTATATATTACATGTAATGATATTTTATCATTATACGTATGATTAAAAAATTATTAGTAGCGTTGAAAGCATTTGAGGTCGTAGTTTATGAATAGATGAAACTTTCATAGGAACTATTTTCTGTTTATCTTCCCGCGACTTGCTACAATATACAACAAAGCACCATTTGCAGTCTCTTATATTAAAAGAAATTCTTCAATGGATCCGGTTTCCGTAACGGCGAGCACCGTTTACGCTCAGATTACGCGAGTCTAGGAAAAGACAAAATAAAAACCTTTCGACCAAAAATTTCCAATTTTGAATAACCCCTTTCGCCATTTTAACTTTACGACCGCGATCAATGCAAAAGAAGCGCCGCCAGCAAAGTACGGTGAAAGACGTTTTAAAACGCCCACGCTTGGCTGAAATCGGGCGTATAAATTTGCCATTTACGAGCCGTTTTCGTTTTCTCATCCTAACGGGTCGGTTTTTGTTTCCCTACTTTGACGGTATTTTTTTATTTCTTCCTTTTAATAAAAGAGAGAGAAATCTATTTTGGTATTTTAGGAAATTGGGTTAATCTTTGCCTTAACACGTCCGCGCGACATGCAAAAGAAAATAAATGCGGGTTTGGGGTTATTTGTCCAAAGAATGCTCATTCGTAATTGGCACTTTTGTTTCTTTAATCTCTCGATCCTGTTACATAAACGCTCTCTGATGTAATGAAACGTGCTAGGAAAGAGAAACGCATTTCTTTTGTTGCGAGTCTAACTTTCGATTATTAGTTTTCCTTTTTCTTTATGCGACGGTCAGATGTGTTAAATCAACACTTTTTGTTTGCCGGCGGTGTTCATTTTTAGTGCATACCTAACACGTTTCGTAATTTTGAGACACATGCCGTAATTTTCGGATCATTAGACATTTTTACTTAAAAAAATCCACTTAAAATTAGGGTTCGTCTTATGGTACGGAGGTAACATTAAAATAAAATTAATCTTTTAATTAATATATATATATATATATATATATATATATATATATATATGAGGGTCTCACAACCATAGTGAACCAAGTCCATCTAAACTAAATTGAAGAAATCAAAGTTTGAAGTTTTTTGTGTAACGTATGTGTAACGTTTGTGTAACGTTTTGTGTAACGAACTTTTTTGTGAAAATAAATTAATCACTTGATTCACTATGGCAGTAAATGGAACATGTTTATAAGTTACTCCCACATGAACTATCTCCATTTTTAAAAAATACGGACTTGGTCCACTATGGTTGTGAACCCCTCATATATATATATATATATATTCTTTTTATGCGTAACAAAATACAGAAAATTGTTTTCTGAAAATCCTCCCATAAATTAGAGGTGCGTTTTATCATCCGGTGCGTCTTATGGTATGAAAAATTATACTATGAAAAATGTATATATATATATATATATATATATATATATATATATAAGACAAAGTTGAAAGTGAAAAACCAGTATAAGCCTAAAACTACTGCAGCCAGGAACTAAAAACATGAAAAGATAAGGTTTTTGACAGCATCTCTTCACCAGCGGTGCCGATACTGTCTAAAAACCAATGAATTGTTTCTGATAAGTATGATCTGAGCAATAAACTTGCTTAGACACCGTACAATCCATAAGACACAGAAGAAGTTAATAAACAGTCGCTTAAAGGTAGAACACCAATCCCGTTATATAACTTCCGCGTTCCTTTTGTACGACAACTAGGCGTATGGCACCACAGGGGGACACGTGGTGAAAAGAAACTCAATTTCATATACGGATGCTGGTGTGAGCATCGCTACTAGGCACTTCAAGATTGAATCATGCATTGATCTATTCGCTATTCATTTTCTTTGTTTATAAATATGTAAATAGCTCCTACTGCTTTATATTTCGTATAATATGCTTAACTATTAGATAACTATAATTTGTTTAAAGTAATAAAAGTATTATTCCGTTTAATTGAATTATTTGATTTGGAGCTGATGTTGCATAAGGCCCGACAACCAAGCCTGTTTTCCTATTTTCCGCACACCGCCCAAATGTCGACCAGTAGATTTATTATATATATATATATATGTATATGTTTGTATATATGCATATGTATGTATACGTGTACACACACACACACATATATATATATATATATATATATATATATATATATATATAATACGAAGAGTAGAACGAAATGAAAAATTTGCATATATAGGAAAGTTTATTAGCATCGGTTAGTATTAATTAGTAGAATATTTATTTATTCTTCTAATTGTTGCTAAAATGAATATAGAGACGGTTTCGGAAATAAAAATGTTTAGTTAACTTCGGATAAAGGTATCCATAGCTTTTAATAAACCAATATAACTATCTGAAAAATCTTAAGATTTCAGCAAACTGATTATGATTTCTGTCATGAATTTTTACAATAATAAAAAGCTTCTAATATAATTTTCTTCTACCTCAAAGTTGAGAAATGATAAATGAAAATGTCCTAGTGCTTGTGGAAGATAGCAAAACAACATGATTCTCTTAAATACTCTTTATATTGTTAAATATTCTGTAAAAATTTCTCTATATAATTATATATATTGACTAGCTGAAAACCCGTACTTCGCTACGGAGTAGATACGGATTATATAACACAACGGTGAATGTATGCAAATTAATGCCAAAAAATAATTGCATATATATTTATAATAAATACAACGGTCAATGTATGTAATTGATGTAAAAAAAAACGAAAAAATATATTTATAAAAAAATTGTAACGGATATTTTTATTGACAAAATAATGTAGAAGAAAATATTTAAATTAAATCTAATAGAACATGCTAAAGAATGTGATACAGTTAATATAGTACAGTTTGAGGAACATTTCTTTTACGGTATTTTAATATTTTTTTGGATAATGTTCAATCGTCTGCCGCATTAGCAAGAAAAATATATTTTTTTGTCCATTTCGTTGTTATGCACGTGACGCAAAATTAGTTTAAAGTATCACAAAAAGAAAATAAACCACGTGATCAGCATTTGATAAATTAAATTCATAAAATTAAATCTTTAAAAATTAACCAAAAATCAGAAAATGGAGGCAAAGATTAGAAAAAGATTTCATTTTAAAGGAATTTTTTGGATCTTTCTCGTGATATAAATTTTATAACCCTAGGATTATTATTTTAAGTGGAAACTTTAAAGAATGTTACAAAAACAGATTAAAATTTAATTTAAAAAAATCTAAGAAGAATTTTTCAAAAATCTCTTTTAGTGTACCTCTACACTATAATGAGAATCGCCATGCAAAATTCCAGCCCTTTAAGTCCAGAGGTTTGGTCTGTGCGTTATATGACAATGAGTCAGTCTGTTACGGAACTGTTTTATATATATAGATAGACAGGGCTTGTGGCGGCCCAGTGGTACAGCGCGCTGGTTTGCGGTGCTGAGGGTCCTCAGATCGAATCCTGGCGTCGCGCCACGAAATATGCCTCCGTTCGTGTCGTCCCTTCATAGGGGGTAATGCTGTCCGCCTATATGGTGTCCCCACAATAAAATGGGCAGTAAAATTGCGGCGTGGTATAGGCGAATGTCTCACGACAAGTGCCTCCGCATTCAAATAATAAAAATATATATATATATATATATATATATAGATAGACTCCCACTTTATATAGAGGTAGTCTTATAGAGTTTTTATAAGATTACCTTTTTATATAAACTCGCGCAGAAGTGAGGGAATTCATACGGGTAACAGTACAGGGTGACAGCTTACCTGTTATTTGTATCTTATAAGATTCGACAACTTTGTCTGGGATGTTTAACTTTGAAGTTCCGCCACTGGAAAATTGTTACAAGACCATTTAAACTGTATGATATTAGTCAAGAATGTGAAGAGGGGACATTAAATATTTCAGAACTTCGTAACTTACAAATATTCTATTATTTTACTATCAGGAATTTATTTGCTTAACCTTTCAGCGGGCGCGCTAATTTTTGGAACACCAGCAGGCACGCGTGGCACAAAATGCAACGTCTCTTTCAACCTTGATTATTCCTTTTGTAATAAACTTTTCCTTTTGAAATTGAAAAAAATGATTTTGAGTTTTATGAAAAGATATAAAATGTTGATAATATTAAGATATATTTATAATTAAAGGCCAAAGAATGCAGATACAATCGCCTTATTTCAAAACTGTACGGTTTGTTGGATCTCAGGACAACTTGCGAATGGATTCCTACTATGTCCAAAAACCTAAAAAACAATGAGATTGTCCATGTTCGGGATATTCGGGATATCGTGTAATAGCTGCACATTTGATCGACTACATCAACTCCTGCTTTTGTCGTATTGTAATCCAGTATAATCATTGGTTTACCACGGTTAATTCATGACTAACAATTAATGGAAAGGAATACATGGGTCGGAAAATCAAGCCTGCATTAGAAAGGGTGTAGCTATAAATAGAAACTGCTGAGAACATTCAAACCTTATATGTAAAAACAAACGATTCAAAATTACGAAAATGTTGCACTTTGTACACGGTTGCGCCCGCTGAAAGTAAATGACTTTCAGACAAACATACGCACACAAATGACACCGGCTAATATCGGTAAATTGATCTCGAAATAGGTACTACTTCAAAATTACTAATTCAACAACAAACTTATACATTCCTATATAGTACTACGCAATAATGCTTAATAACTTCACGGATGTAATTCCAAATAGCTTTTGTGAATTGTTTTTAGCTCCATCTGGCGATATTTTTAGGTTTGCCCTAAGCAATGCATTTCTCAATTAATCATCCTTAAAACTGAAAAAAAATTTAAAAGTTTTCCAGATTTGGGGATACATCGCCAAAGTGAAATGAAATCGGAAATAGGAGACTAAAGGTGAAGCCGTGATTCGAAACCCGGACCTTTACACCTTAAAATGGTTGCTACCATCTAAGCGTATCTACGCCAAGCCAACAAGTGAAGGTCAATACTCTTTGGTGACATCACGAGCTCGTATTTCCGAAAAAATCTCGAACTTGGTGCACCGTCTTCTGCGAAAACAGTCTCCGAGACCCATCTGGGGGCATGCCCGGAAATGAACCACCCTTTCCATTGATAATTTCGCGAAAAGAACGGCAACCACCCACCGAGCTTCTTACAGTGGGAAACGATTCGTTAAAGTGACGCTCGGAATACCAAAAAAATCACCGCGGAGAAAAAAGAAGCTGACCGCTTTATTTCCCCCTTTGCTGCTGACGGTCAATGCCTCCGTCATCTGCCTCGTGTGTTTCAGGATGTGGGTCAGAAGCGGTGGGCTATCATCTTCAGCTGCCTGGAAGGGCCGAAACAGAGACGGCCACTTACTCTTCGGCGAATAGCCCCCGTGGCCCAGATAGCAGTCGGGTCCGGTTGGCGAAGAGTGGGCCCAGAAATGGAAACACTGCTCTTTTTTTTTTCGTCTTTCCCCTTCGCGCGCCAGGTAATGAGTCCATTGTTAGTGGATCGGCCATTGTTCCGCGAGCACAGTGAGAGTTTGGAAGTAAAAGACTTTTCATAAAGAGTTGAATCGATATCGATATGTAATCGATTGGCTGCAGTCCGAGATGTCGGAGGGGATAGTGTCGAGAGGGAAAGGTGTATGAACATCAATGATCGTGTATACGGGCAGTCATGCTTCTAACTTTTTTTTATGGGGGGGGGGGGCAAGAATTGAATCAGTTAGGCCCCTCCTCAGCGCATTGACTGCCGGACGGTTCTTAAAATATGAAATATTATAATTTTTTTTAATTGAATAACAATAAAATGGATGTTTGAGTTGTATTCAAAAATTATACAATGAGAAAAATATAACATAAATAAAATGAGAAAACAAATACAGCATCGAATTTTTGTTATGGATCATATCATTGTTAAGAACTGTGTTAAGGCTAAAGACATAATCAGAATCTTTAGTTTCACAGTTTCTTCAGTTTCAACTTTCTTAAAAGTTTTCTAAAATTTTCCGATTTTAAGGGGGTCTAGGACACAAAATTGTTCGAATTTTCGAAAACAATTATTGAATTAAAAATTTCTGTATTCTTTTACACTTAAAATGAAGTTTAAATCATGTTTCTATCTTAATTAGAACAGGAGAAATTATTATTATTTTTTTTTGCAACATTCTAATAGTAGCCATGCGTTGTTTAAACCTGTGTGTTTTTCTGCATGATGTGTTTTTTCCCCATTTCTCGTCTTTAAATTGTTATAAGTCAAGAACCGTTAAAGATAAATGGTTGGAACATGTCTTTTTCAACTATTTTACTTTAATTTTGATTCAGCAAATTTTAAAAAAAATATTTACTTTTGAAAATATGATTTTTAAAAAATAAGTTAAATCATTTTTTGCAATTTTTAATATAAATATTTTTAATCTTTTTAAAAATTAATATTTAAAAAAATGCTGAATCAAAATTAAAACGTATATATTTCTGTTTATTTAAAGGAAAAAATTTTGAAATTCGACAAATAAAATTTCGAGTTTTAACAATTTTAAATTACCCCAATTTTTAAAATTTTAAAATTTTAAAATTTTTTAAAAACATTTTGAGAAGTTTTATGATGTGATTTTGTTTACAAATTATAAGGTTAACCATCACAAAAATTCAAAATTTTAACTCAATAAATAAAAAAAAATTTTAAATGTGTCCCGGACCCCCTTAACTGAACTTCTATTAACGTTTTAATTTATTTCAAGTTAAGTTGGGGGGCACGTGCCCCCTCCTGCTCCCCGACTCCGTTTTTCAGCCTTAAGTGCAACGCATGTTTCGCACTTGCATAGTGGTGCCATGATACAATTTTGGTGTAGAGAAATGTTATATCTGCTTGACTCTCTTGTTACCTGTTGGGTCTCTCGCTATTCATGAGTTATCGAACTTTCTAGGTAATTTTGATAATGCAAATAATTAAGTTAAATATTTCAGTCCATTCATGTTTTTCCTACTTCAGTAGTCGCTATTACATTAAAAAGTAACCTTCTAGCAGCTCGACAAACAGATATTTTTTCATGAGTTTCAATAAATTTTTCATCCACCAATTTTTTTTTTCTTCTCTTCATCCTTGCCTTGGAGGTACATCACCAAGCTTGCTTTATCGAAAACCAAAGAATGTTCTTTCTGCAAAAACGGCATCTCAAATGATTCAAGCTTTCATTAATAGTAGGTTAAAACTTGATGCCCAAAATTATAAAGGATATATTTGGGAACAATACAAACAAACAAAAATATTGAAAACATTTAAAATTATCAAATAATAAAAAATTCTAAAATTTTCAAGGAACTAGAAATTTTTGTGAATATACTCGTATATATATATATATATATATATATATATATATATATATATATATATATATATATATATATATATATATATATATATATATATATGTATGTGTATATATATAGATATATATGTATGTGTATATATATATATATATATATGTATGTGTATATATATATATATATATATATATATATGTATGTGTGTATATATATATGTATGTGTGTATATATATATATATATATATATATATATATATATATATATATATATATATATATATATATATATATATATATATATAAGGTTTGTGATTTGCGAAAACAAGTGATAGATAAAAAATAAAAAAAATTCCAGGGGATGTCAAGTTCTCTTTCTCTTAGTAAAGTTAATAAATTTAATGTCAGTAGGATCATGACATTTAGTGGGATCATGACATTGCTTTCTGGTATAATTTTTAGCACCTTCGTTCAGAAAAAAGGATATGTGGGTCCGACGCGTGAATCAATTCTGTTGTTGAAGGAACAGTATATGTGTGAGAATCAATGTCGAGCATACTCGTCATTGTTTCCCGTTTTAAAGTTATAAAACTTAATCGAATGTATAACATTTGCGATAAAATTTACCGAAGACTAGTCAGTCTAAATTGCGGAGCTTTCTAAGCGCATAATTTACCTTCCTTTCGCTCTCTGGAAAAACTGAGAGAGCCAATGAACCTTGTCGATAGCCGCTTGCTCTGCGTGTAAAATAAATAAAATCTAATGAAGGGAAAGTAATTGGAACACAAAAGCATCTTACTCTCTAACTTCGTTTGTTATTTTTGACCGGAATGAATACTCATACAAGGGTTGAACTGAATTATCATCACTGTGACTACAAGCACGATGTTTAATAAATTTGCCCGCGAAGTTAGTTAATAGTCAAAACTTGTCATTCTAACCTGTCTTTTTCTGTATACCAAAAAATGTTATTCATTGATTTAGCAGATTCTTTTGGTTCATACAGAAATTTAGATTTGCGTTATTCATCAGGTAGATGTATAATATATTATCGTAGGCATTATATATGCACAACCAAAATAAAGGAAATATTTTTATTTATCTATCTTTCGAAATACTGTTTCAGAGTAAGATAGTCTCGTTACGTCAGTGTAAAATTATCCATCTCCATGTGTGGTCAATGAGATTTTGACTGTATTACAAACAAATCAATGCAACTTTATTCAGTCGTTACTAATAACTACGATCGACTTTCGTGTCGTATGAGACTCAATAGAATATAAGTATACAGACTTATATTTGTCACATGAAAAACTAAACATAAAATTGTAAGTTTAAAATAAATTTACTTGGAAATCATTCGTTAATTCACATATATTTTCTCATATTTACTCTGTTCCGAAACGTTTAGTTATACAGTGTTGAAGGTTTTGAAGTTATGATTTGAATTTCAAAATAAAATGTTTCAATCATTTTTTTTTAATTGGAGCTACAAATTTGTTTTGAAAGTAAGTATTCAGTAGTAAGGCACACTACTGTATAATGCTTGTATAAATTTCGAGGCCTCCGAAAAATAGTACCATATTATTATCGCTATGACAAACAGCTTATTATCATGACTCGACTAATAATTCGAAATGAATAGGTTAATTCATAATCACTGATAACGGTCACCTTTTCTAAAAGTAGGTATACCGTTTCTTTCTTTATTTTTTGACAATGCCATTGGTAAAGCTAGCAGCGATGCTCATATTCAAGGCTTAAGTATCTAGAAAACCGTTTTCGTAACTCATTAACAAAAATCCTTCAGACATTGTATCTGACAAAACGTTGATGGAAGACAATGTTTCCTAAACGTTTGAAAGGCATAATTGATAAATTCTTCCTGTAATGATTTTCTCTTAACCTACATCGAATCTGCTGCTATTTTAAGATTCATAAATGCTGGTCCTACCAAGCCAGTCGAAATGACTGCTTTTAACATTGGTACCAATAAGTATGTCTTAACTGATGGCAGCTCACTAATTTAGATCATTGTCTGACATGTCATTTCGCAACTTGTGAAGTCATAATAGTGAATGGATTGTTTAATATTTCAACGCATAATGTTTTAGTGTAGAAAAAAGTGTCCATTCAGTTTTGATTCCGAAGGCCGGCCACAGTGGGTGCTAAATAGAGCCGGGCCGAATCATTGTGGCGCCTGAAGCAAGTTCTAAAAACGGCGCCTCTACAAGTTTTAGGACAGACTCTTAAGTAAGGAATGTATCTCTGATAGATATACAGTCAAGTCTCCCATAGCGCGGTGCTTTTATAACGCGATTTCCATATAACGCGGAGCGAAAATTGCGACAGCTCAACTATAACACGGTGTCCTTATAACGCGTTTTTCGTACAAGAAAATTCAAACAACTCAAATGGCTTGAAAAATACATAAACTTAAATTCAAATATGTAAAATAGCACATATTCATTGCCATTAATATCATAAAATTTTATTTATTAACCGTATCAATCACAACTTGATGCTTTGAGAATGCAGTTTTTATATAGGTATGAATAGGTCTGATTTGTGCACAATTTATTTATTTCCGAGATTCTATATAAAGCGGTATGGATTCATTTAATTTGTATTAATTCTGATTTCTTATAATGCGGTATATATTAATAACTACCCATTAGAATTCTTAAAAAAATTATTTAAATAGAAAGAACATCTCACCAAGTTTTAATATCAATCATAGACTTCGATCATAGTATCATAGATTTCGATGAGTGCACCTTTTGTAGCACGACTAACGTTTAAATGGTAATCCAGTTCTCTCTAAGTGTTTCGTAGCATATCAGGCGTTATTAAACTTTTTTTCTTGGGGATTCATTAAATCCGTTGTTTATAAACAAAAAACTAAAATTGTGGATGAGTTGAAGCAGAGTATCATTCAAGCTATTCGCGTCATAACTCCTGATATACTACGAAACACTTGGAGAGAACTGGATTACCATTTAGACGTTTGTCGTGCTACAAAAGGTGGACACGTCGAAATCTATGATACTATGATCGAAGTCTATGATTGATAGTAAAACTTAGTGAGAAGTTCTATTTAAATAATTTTTTTAAAAATTCTAATGGGTAGTTCCGTAAAAATAAGTCATGACTTATTTTTTGGGGACTGGATACCTTTAGCCCGGTCACCCGGTATATCTTGCGACAGGTCCCCTTTAACCCTTTAGCGGGCGCGCCAATTTTCGGAACACCAGCAGGCGCGCGTGGCACAAGTTGCAACGTCTCTTTCAACCTTGATTATGCCTTTGTAATGAACTTTTTTTTTCAAATTGAAAATAATAATTCTGCGTTTTATGACAAGATATGAAATGTTTACAATATTGAGATATGTTTATAATTAAAGGCCAAAGAATACAGTTACAATCGCCTTATTTTAAAACTGTCCGGTTTATTGGATCTAAGAACAACTTGCGAATGGATTCCTATTATGTCCGAAAACCAAAAAAAATAGTGAGATTTGCCATGTTCTTGATATGCGGGATACCGTGTAATAGCTGCACATTTGATCGACTATATCAACTCCTGCTTTTGACGTATTGTAATTTAATATACTCACTGGTTTACCACGGTTAAATCACGACTAACAGTGAATGGAAAGGAATACAAGGGTCAGAAAATCAGATCTGCATTAGAAAGGGTGTAGCTATAAACAGAAACTGCTTTGAACATTCAAACCTTACATGTAAAAGCAAACCATTCGAAATTATGAAAATTTTGCACTTTGTACACGGGCGCGCCCGCTGAAGGGTAAAGCAAAGACCAGCCCCTGTTGGTCACGGAACTCTGTCATCAACTCAGCGTAAATTTAAAAAAGGCAGCCCTTTTTTATATAAACGCCTTCTCCCCTTGAAAGCGAAATAAACTAAGAATCGCATTTTTCCACTCCAAGAGCTTGTCTTCTACAATTTTTTTTCTCAGCTAACAGATTAAGACGTCCTTTAATTCTCCCTCCTATACAGACATATCTCTTGATTCATCCCCGCCTTTCGTTACCCAATTGATGGTATTATTTTTCTCTGAACAAAGTCCGAAAAAATAGAAAAAGGCACTTAATGGCAGTCCATCTCATTACATGAGCAGCGGACTTCATGCGAAATTGGCGGTTGCCTGTGGTCGAGGTATTTGACGGCGCTCAGCTGAACGGCAACAGATAATCACGAATGGGACGACGTTTATGATGGCGTCCTTGCGGGCCGGTTGCAGCCCGCGGGCATTATTCGACCTATATATCGAAGAGAGAGAGAGAGAAAGAGAAAAAAAGCAACATGGAATAAAGTGATCATTAATTAGCCTTTGCCGTGATAGCGAATATAAAGCATCTGGAGAAAGAAAGGACAGCAGAAAGAAAATGGCGGTGATTTTGCATGCATGAGAGTCTGTTCCTATTACAGTTTGATAGGATAATCTCCAAATCTTACCGCTTCAGTCGGTTTCAATTTGACATCACAACACGAGCCTTTCGCCTTCTCGGGAATCGGAATTCTTACAGTGCTTTAAGCACTTTTTTCAACAATATACAGTTCAGATTCAATACACATATTTTTAATTCAAATGAGATATAAAACCATGAAGACAAATATTATTTTGGTAAACATTTCATAATATTTTAAAATAGAGAGAAATTTTTATAAATATTTAGCAAAATTTGGTGTTTACATTAGAGACCCTACTCAATAAATTCAACCAATATACGGGGTGTCCGGGATAAAAGTATCCAAAAGTCATTACTTATTTTTACTGAACTGCCCATTAAAATTTTTAAAAAATTATTTAAATAGAAAGAACATCTCACCAAGTTTTAATATCAATCATAGATTTTTATCATAGTATCATAGATTTCGATGTGTGCACCTTTTGTAGCACGACTAACGTCTAAATGGTAATCCAGTTCTCTGTAAGTGCTCCGTAGCATTGATTGAATTGCTTGAATGATAAGCTTTTTCAACTCATCTACAGTTCCAATTTTTTGTTTATACACAACGGATTTAATGAATCCCCAAGCAAAACAGTCTAATAACGCCTGATATGTTACGAAACACTTGGAGAGAACTGGATTAAAATTTAGACGTTAGTCGTGCTACAAAAGGTGCACAGATCGAAATCTATGATACCATGATCGAAATGTATGATTGATATTAAAACTTGGTGAGAAGTTCTATTTAAATAATTTTTTAAAAATTCTAATGGGTAGTTCCGTAAAAATAAGTCATGACTTTTAGATACCTTTAGCCCGGACACCCTGTATTTTTATTTCCTTTATACTATATACTACTGTAACACTTACCTGTGTTCTGAAGTAAAAGTTTTACAATATTTCCAAAAGTCGCTGAAATATACCAAAAAAAGGGAACAAACACTAATAAAAAAATTAAGTACAGGTATCTGTAAAAGGATTAAATTAACACATATAGCTTATTTTTTAATTCAAAACATATTTAGTAATATGTAAAAGACTACTGCGAAATTTCATCGAAATTTATTGAAAAATTTTTAAGTTATTAGCTTTCTCGTTTATAAAAGTAGCTGAAAACTCCGTTTTCTAGACATTGCATTTAAAAGTGGCTACTTCCGTTCTTTTCATATCGTATTCGGTTTATTAAATGGGCCATAAATTCTCATATGAATAAAAGTAAAGCAGTTTTAGAATTCTAAAAGATTGGGCCTTTGAAATAGAGCAATAAAAAAACTCGAAATTTTGCACCAAAGTAGCCATTTCAACGTAGGGAGATACCTTAAAAAATATCATTTAAATTTGGATTTCCTTATTAAAGGCCCACAAAACTCCCTATATTTTGCTCCACACACCATAAAACTCTTTAATTTATGCGAGCAACGTGAGATGCAGGTGGCACATTTTTGTACAGTTTTGTATTTTTCAGGCACTTATTTCCAAAATTATGTGTACAAAAGCACCAGCGTGATAATAAGTGGGAGTGTTTCGGGGCGCAGTTTGAGTACCCCTGATCTAGTACCTAGATTTTTCTAGTCACCAGTAAAAATTTAGAGAAATTCTAGACAGTTTCTGGGATAAAAGATTAGCGCCCGAGCCTTTCGACCAAAGACCGGCCTATTTCAGGAAAGTTTGGTTTGAAGCACTACGATCAACTTTTTGCTGCACGAGGGCTAATTAGACTGAGACCTACAGTTTAAAGCCGATTCCGAACGCCTACAAAGATCCATGCCAACAGTGGGACTCGAACCCGCAGGATCTGAACCGAATGCCAGCGCCCCAGCCAGTCAGCCATCACCTGGCTCTACTTCAGGAAGAGGAGAAACCTTCCGAATGAAGTGCGGCGTTATGTCCTTGAAATGAAATCCATTTCCTTCTAATTTTATGTAAATTACATGTGTAATGTTTCGCCTCAATTTAATCGAACACACATGTAGAAAAACCCTTGAAAACACAACTGTCTCAAGGAATTTTTAAAAGAAAAATTTAATTTATCGCCCTGCTGTAGAGTCCGCTAAGCAAGGCGACTACGCAGGTCTGTTTATATTCTCATTGAGTATCTTCATAAAATGCCGGTCTCACTCAAACAAATATTTATGCAATCAAGTCACGACCGCAAAACTTTCGAATTACGTGGTAATAGGAGGAAGTGAACAAGATGAAACTGTGATTGTTCGCACCCGGGTGAACTGAACGGACATAGTTATATTTGGCGAGTTCCATTGTGTTCGTAACGTGTGCCCCCATTGTGGTTCTAGAAAGTGACCACGGCGCGAGAAGGCGTCCATTTCTGCTGGCCAGAGCGTTATTTGGACGCTGTTCGAAAGTTCAGTCGAGAAACAATGATCGGGACGAGAATAGAAGCTCGGGGGAGAGAACAAAGGAACCTCCGAAAGTAAAAGAGTCGCGGAGTGCATAATGAAGTCTACGAAAATGGAGATGGTATCGCACGCCCGTATACCGTTAGAATTGTTCGCAGTCCTGTTTAATGACCTTTCGGGTTTTTCACTTCTTTCGCGCAACGAAGACATGGATTCCGCAGGTGTGTGGGAAAACTGACTGTAAAAACAGCCCTAAAACCGATTTTCACGTGTCGACTGAGAGTCGAACAATTGATTCCGGTTATACGTTGATGAATCGATTTTAGATAAGTGTTACACATTGTTTATATTCGTATAGTAATGCATTTACCGTCTGGACTCTGTTAAAAACGTTAAATTCCAAGTGGAAATAACGTTGATCCGCGGGTTACCGTTTTGGTCTTCAATTCTAGATGGACGGTAGTTTACTAGGGTTGTCGTTTGAGATCAGAAACAGACAATTAAGGCTGCTGTGTACTGACCTTATTCGATTCGCTCACCTCAATGTTAACCTATGGAGAAAATGTGTCTACTAATAATAGTTGCATAAATGCCGATCCTCCAATAAAAATGGCATTTTCAGATAACCTCAACTTTTCTGCACCTTCCAACATGATTCATGTGACAAATTTTATCCACCAAAGGAATTAAGGAGCGTTTCAAACACACTCATCCAGATATTTTCCCCGAATCATTTGAACTTTAAAATATTATTTGCATTAAAAAAAATAATAATAATTACAAGATAAAAAGAACTTTTTATATACCATGTTTTTAAATTTTCTGTTGAATCATATAAACTTGACAATTCTATGTATTAATAAATACTTTAAACACATTTTTTTGATCAATTACCCCATCAACTTGAAAGAAAATGATCAAATGCGTAATCAATCGTTTAGCCCGAGAATTGGAAGTCAGCTTGCATTTAACTTTTCATTCCCGTCTCGATCGATAGATGGCGGCACCATTCTACAAAACAAAATTAACTGAAAATGATTTCAATTCTGTTTAAAGATGGCTAAAAGTATTAAAATAATGCATTGTCATCGTTTTCTGAGCTATTCTAAAAATTTCAAATGTCTAGCTAGTTGGGAAGTTAGTTGAAAATCGATTGCAAGATTTCTACTGGACAAAGACACACACACACAAACAAAAAAAACAAGAAAGCGAGTTAATAAAAACATGGTAAAAATATCCCAAGGTGTAAAATTTCTTACTCTGTTTCGGAGTACAATTTTAAAAAAAACTTTCGATCGAAGTTGTCAATCCTAGGACACATTTCTCCATTGGTTAACATTGAGGTGAACGAATCTTATAGGGTTAGTACACAACAGTCTTAAAGAATGGGCAGTATGTCTTGTAGCATTGTTCATGTACATCGGAACCCTCGGTTAAACGAATGCCAAATGACTAGGGAAAATATTCTTTGAATAAGGGTTGATACATTACTGTCTCAAAAAGAAACATAGGGTGCTGTTTTCCAGTTGGCAAGAGCAGCGGGCCAGTGATCTGAACGTCCGTGGTTCAATGCTCGTCGCTGCAAATCCATCGCCGTGTTCACTAATTGTGGCCGGGGTGCGTAAAATTGATCGTGGCTACAATGTCCTCCAAGTTCTCAAATTTACCTTTGGAGGTGCGAGGTCACGTGTTCCGGACTTATCACTTGACTCGGTTCAAAATTATGGTACCGATGTTCTTCGAGGTCAAGTCAAACTTCAGCCCTAGTGCCTTAATGTAAAGCTGCTTACTACCCTTCGCTACGGACCTAGGATTTGAGGACCTTTAGACCTGGTGCAGGTTTCCTACACCAAGGGAATTGGAAGCAACAAAGGAAACTCAATATAATTTTTTAAGCTATCGTCTGTAACTATCTCCTATGTTAATTTTATTTTATAAAACAAAGAAGTAAATTTATTCCTTCCTACCAATATCGAAGATATTAGGTACTGTTACACTAAAAAAAAAAAAAACTAAAGGGGAAAATATAATAAAGAGGGGTTCTAAGAACACGTCGGATGAAATTCTAACAATCGGGTGTTAGAATTGCGGTGTTAGTGTGCGGTTAAAGTTTCGCATTGATTGATCGATTTTAGATCGACATTACAGACTGTTCGTCTTTGTAACGTAATGCATTTAACTTTTAAACACTGCGTTAAAAGTTCTTTCTTCAATGGAACAGGATAGTATTTTGGAGAGCATAGTTTACAGTCATTTTCCCTTCATAGTCGTAGGCTTTTATCCCACACTAAAATAGATAATTTAGGTCACCGACGATCAATAATCTGTGGAGTGCCGAGGATTTATTTCTAAGACGTTTTTCCCTTTTTCTTTGGTCGAGTGATGATCGAATGGTTAGGATGCTGACATTTTGGCCTGTGGATTCGAGTACCACTAGTGGCATTGATGTTTGTAGCCGTTAGGAATCAGCATTTAACTGGAGGTTTCGTTCTAATTAGCTCTTGTGTAACCAGTGACTTACTTCTCTTACCCAATCAACCAAATAACCAATTTTTCGGGGTAAGTGATTAATCATAACTATATTTTTCTTTCTACAATTTTAACGTAGGATTGCGTTCCTCAATAACGGTCCTACGGAGAGAAAAAAAAATTGTCCGTCCATCGCGAGTTATAATTTTGGCAGCGCGCCAAACCCAGTAGCATTAAACAGTTAAACAGAAAAGTACCAAAATGCGTCAAAAAAGAAAAAGAGATAAGTAACGATAAGTAATCCTACGTTAATAATCCACGGTAGTTTCGTTAGAAGAGACTATCTGAATTTTTTTTTTATATTGGTCCAGGAGAAGGGACCATAATCGCACAAGGTTGCACACACCACTGTGCACCACTAAATAATTTTTAAGATATTTCAATTAATCCGCTATTTTTTAAGTAACCCTAATGGTAAAAATCGGTATGAACTATGCTTAAAATACCATTAAAACGATTTTAAAATGCCAATAATTTCAAGTTGAGTATTTTGATCCTTTGGTATGTGCGAGATTAATTATATATATATATATATATATATATATATATACATATATATATATATATATATATATATATATATATATATATATATATATATATATATATATATATATATATATATATTTAACATTAAAAATCCCTTTAGCCTTTTACAATCCTAGCTTATTCTAAATCCCCTTGGGAGGAATTTTTAAATAGCGGCTCTATTGCTTAAGAACGAAACAAGCGTAGCGTGGGTACATAAATTAACTAGTTCCGCGCAAGTATCACGCCACTCCTAAATTTTAACCAATTAACCTTTCCTATCAAGATCACATGACGAGCTAATCTCAAAAGTCTATTTAAGGCTCTGCGCCATGTATAGGTTGTCTCTCTCCGATTTTCTGTTGCCCCGAGAGGTTGTGTCAGTTTCCGCCTAATAAATATTTAGTTCAATGTAACGAGTTTCATATTTGCTCGGGCTTCAACTACTTCTTCTCTACTGTTGTAGTGTGCCGGCTCCGGTCATCGTAATGTAATCATCGTCTTTTCAGTCGGGGTCGGCATGTTACATATATATATATATTTGTGGAGTTATGGCAGATGTCGATATGACCGAAAAATTCAATTTTATGTTTTAAGTTGATATGACACACTAAAAATTGGCTCTTTAATGTGGCAAAAGCTGGTAGTGGAATTATGAAAAAATACTAAGCTATTCTTAATTTGTCAAAAAATGATGTTTTCTTTTTTACTCAACCCACCCCAAAATTTTAGTCCCTAATTGAAAAAAATATTTTCATTGTAGACCAGCCATAAGATTGAGGTTGAATATGAGTATTAACTAAAGAATATTTGGATTGAATAACTTCATTGAGTGATTTTATATTTCATAACAAAAATTTCTTTTTTAATATGCCGAAAATGTGAAACATCTGCCATAACGCCACAGAATATTATATATATATATGGGAAATAAAATAGCAACATGGAATGCTTTTCTAAACAGCCTAGCTCTTTATCCTAAAAATTTTCCATGGACCCGAGTTAAAACATTAACTTCATGACAGCTTGACCTGTAAGCCATTGAAATTCGCTCTCCATCACTCAGTAGTCCATATATTGTACTTCATGGGAAAGGGATTCTAGGTGACCTGGAAGCTATCTTTTACCCCGGGGCCCAGTGACCTGAAGTCGAGGCGCTGCTTTCTCCACAGCACTCTCGGCTGGTTCGGAAGCAGGATATATCTGTCCCGCTGTGACCGCAACTGACGAAAATTCCTCGGCTAATCTCCCCGGGTCCAATTCACGTGGGTTGTCCCCGACCTCGGGTTCACTCCTGCCCATCCGCTTCCCCGGCGAATCCCAGCCTGGGCCCAGCAGTGGACACCCGTTCCGGGTTGCCAGGCGCCGAAAACTTGCAGCGAAACCTCCCCCCCCCCCTGAAAAAAAGCGCTCGAAAGCATTCGAAGTACTTCTCTTGAACGGGTGCAAAGCCCGGCAAGTGGGTCAATGGCAGCCGGATCGGTTCGTGGGCAGCTTCCATCCCGGTGCTTCGCTTTCTGCCGATAAAGGCGGCCAACGGAGTGACTGTTGACCCAGTTTCGTGCGCAGCGGACTGCCCAAGGGGTTGCCTGACGCGGCACATATATCGGGAAGAAAGTGGTTCCGCGGTATGCCCAGCTTGGAATTCGATCCTATCCGGGCAGTATTTGTCATCTCGGGACAGATGGACAAACACGAAGAAGGGGCGGTATATCATTCTTCGAATAAATCGTACTGAGCTTTCTTCTCGGTTAATCTCCCCGGGTCAAATCGCGTGGGAGATGATGTACAATAGCATCCTCGATTAATCGAATGTCAAGTGGCTGGCTAAAATATCCTTTAAACCAGGGTCTATTCATCAATGTGTCGAAAAGAAATGGAAATCATTTTAAAAAATTATACTCGTATATTGTATAAATCACCCTTTATTTTACATGTTAACATTCGGCCAATTTTAATATATATATATATACAGTGGAATCTCGATTTATCGTTTTTCAAGGGACCGACTGAAATGAACGATAAATGCGGGAAAACGATAGATGCGGACACATAACAAAGCAATATGATCATTGGGACTGGATAAAATGAACGACACATACGGAAAAACGATGGATCCGAAAACGATAGATCCGAAAACGATAGATCGAGATTCAGCTGTGTGTATATATATATATATATATATATATATATATATATATATATATATATATATATATATATATAACATAATTTTTCGTCATTTAACGGGGTAAAATTCTACCTCATTTGGAAAATTAATAACGTACACATACACACCAGTAATGTATTCTATAACCAATCATTAATCATATACAACTAAATTTATGTAAACACACGTATGTATATGCATGTATATTTATATATTCATATGCACATATATGTACATATTGGGTAGTCAATTTTTTGTGACCACCTACTTAGTACATCCTCGGGCCACATCTTATTCTCAATATTTGTTCGATGCAATTTGACATGGACTCTATGGGGTGTTGGTAGTTGGCTTGAGGAGTCTGAGACCATATCCGGTGAACTGAATTTCCTGTAAGATTCCTGTAAGATTCGAAAGAATCTTACAGGATTCTCTCAGATTTGATTCTCCTGGATACAGCTGCTTAGTGCCCCTTTGGACCTTATTCCCAAAATGCTCAATAGCACTGAGATCTCATGATTGGGGAAGGCAAATTTGCGAAGTAAAATATCCATCTTGCTTTTCAAACCCTCTGTGGATAATGTGAGTTTCGTGACACGGAGCGTAGTCCTGCTGGAACTATCCATTTCCACATAACTGGATGTACTTGGTCAGTGACAATATTTAAATACCTTTTCGCGTTTAGACGTTTTCCCGCACAAATTAAAGGACCCAAACAATGCCAGGAAAAATCTCCCATACCATCACGTTCCCTCCATCAGTTTGGAGTGTCTTTCGTGGCAGTTTACTTTTGTTCCACACTTTCGTGTAGTTTTCTCCCTATTGCTATCCTGCCATCTGGACTGTTCAAATGAAAATGTGATTCATTGTACCACAGTATTATTTTCCCTTCATTTACTGTCCAATTCTTGTGATTCATTGTACCACAGTATCATTTTCCCTTCATTTTCTGTCCAATTCTTGTCATTCATTGTACCACAGTATTATTTTCCCTTCATTTACTGTCCAATTCTTGTGATTCTGTGTGACCAATATCACCCTCTCGCAGCAATAGGGACCTCATAACTGATTTGCATAAAATTGTCAGTTAGTCATCATTAATTGGTCATTCAGTGTATATAAACAAACAATTCTAGTGATTCAATAACTGTAATGAGTAAAAAGATACCTATCTACGTGCATATTCATTAATAGTGTTGCATGCAAACTCATGGAAATGAGTACGAGAGTATGACAGAAAGACATTCTCAATTTTTTTATTATTTAATTTATTGTTCTATTACGGGCAAGAGTATGTTATTTTTCATCGCTTCCAAGGAGCTTAGGTCGTAGAGGGAAACTGACATGTCTTTGTGTTCCGATTTCATTTGGGGTAGGTTTACCTTTAAAACTATTTTCACTGCGCTAAGTTGGCTGGTCACGAGAAAACACATTTACGGCGAAGAGGAAATTTTTCTGTAAATGAGAAATCAAAATTATTTCACCGATGATAAGCTTTGTTATAAATGTCTAGACCTTTAAAGAAATTACTAGATTTACGTTTTGGGGGAATTATTTACTTTTATACAGTCTGTTTTGTCTGCGTGGTATGTGCATTTAGAAGAAAAATCTGGCATACGTCAATTCACTAACCATCTATTCTGCATGTTACGCAGGTAGTTTTTTTAAAAGTATTCCTTTTAAAAATACATAACCATTTGAAGAAATCCATAATGCTGGTATGTATAAAGACTCCTTTAAATCATAGAAATATTTACAGTTTATATCGTGTTCATTTTTATTGAGTTGGCAATGTATCACAGGTTGTCAGAACTGAAAGCAGAATCGATATGGAAAAGACTTGATATTCCCACTTTGTACTATTACGATGCTGGGCTATTCTCGATGTTTAGCTAGTAGAAATTGAAGTGTTTATTTTAGGGTGGAAAATATGATATTATTATGTCCTTTAGAAGATCTGTCGTACTCAGGGTCTGGGGAATGTTTTAGTCCTGGTAACGGCTTTGATCACTACGAGCAAAAAAATTACAGCTTTCTAAAAAAAGCTCCAAGGCGGTTACACGCATTTATGTGTTTTTCACAGAGCGACTTTAAGAGTTCCTTGTTCTATCAAACATGACATGGTTTTGTTCTGCAAAAACAAAAACAAAAACAAACAAAATAAAAAAAAGGACAGAAAAGGGACGAGTCATTTATTGTGCTCAATATAAAATGTTGCATTTTATCAATGATTGTAACTGCACTTTAGTGACAGGGGCGTTATTTTTTTTAAATGAAGGTCATGTGTAAACTATCATAAATCGAACCTTAACTATTATATTTTTTATTTACCGTCTGTTCTACATGAGATAAGTATTTATTTTACAAAAATTTTCTTTTTAATGCGTAAGACACATTTTGCATGTATTAGCACAAAATCATTGTGCCGTTTAATTTATAAATTAAACTCTTAGAGAGTGATGATTTAAGTGTTGACCGTTTAATTGATATAATGCAGTATTGAATTTAAACTCATATATATATATAACAATGCAATATTGAATATAAATTGAAATAATATTGATATAAATCGATACCATGCGTATTGAAATGATTTATTAACTGATTAGTACGTGGTACTAGACTTTAATTATACCTAAGAGAAAATTCTCCCCTATTTAAAATAGGAAAAATAAATTCAAAAGTTTCGCGTCTTTATACCTAAGGATCTGTTCATTCAGGTTTCTAAATTTGTTTAAAAACAAGCTTGTTCCTTTTCCTTTCATGAACAATGTAAAAATTATTTGTTACATTTACATACCAAATAAATGAAAAATATATTTCTGATTTTTGCCAGAAATAATTCTCCCCTATTTAAAATAGGAAAAATAAATTCAAAAGTTTCGCGCCTTTATACCTAAGGATCTGCTCATTCAGGTTTCTAAATTTGTTTAAAAACAAGCTTGTTCCTTTTACTTTCATGAACAATGTAAAAATTATTTGTTACATTTACATACCAAATAAATGAAAAATATATTTCTGATTTTTGCCAGGAATAATTCATAACGCAGCTATATTTCTAAAGTAAATGCTACATTTACTTTAGAACTGCGTATTCATACTTCAGTGTTTTTATTTTAAATTGTATTTTATAAGCATTTTTGAGTGTAAACATTCAGTTGTGAACTACACTGAGCAAGAAAGCATAATGTATTCATTTTCACAGTTTATTAAATATGTGCGACACATGTTTGACGAATTTCATGTATACAATTCATTCTTTCTGTAGAACAATAAATATATACATAAAAAAATTCAATTTTAATCAAGCATATAGGTTACAGGTGTTTAAATCTTTCGAGCATTCAACCGGTTTAAAATGCAATTAAGATGTATTATTTAACGAAAAAAAACTCTTCAAATTCTTTATTTTGTTTTCAATTTTTTTTCAGTACGAACATTGTTTTAAAAATTTACTATTTAATTTACTTTTGAATACGTCTATGAATAAGACCAAATAAAATGATTAATGGCATTTCCTTTGAATATAATAGATATTAACTTCCTGTTTCGTTTGAATTTATAATCCGTAGTAGAACAAACACAATACAGCGTGGTTTCTCTCTATCTCTCTATCCTAAAAAGAACTAACTGCCGCTACCGCAGCCGGCGCCGCCGCCACAGCCGCTGTCAAAAGCTTGTCACGCTATCTCCTCCGAAACCGCTGGGGGTATGGGGTCGAGACCGATACCAATCGATGCAGAACAATGTGGGGAAGAAAGTAAGACATGTCTCATATTCGTCGGACTTTAAGTTTTTTTTTTAATTTTATGTTTTGTGGGAAAATATTGACTTTTTCATGTTCAGATTACGATAACTCGCCAAAAAAGGATCGTAGAATTTTTTTTTTACAATCTAAGACTACAGACATTTCTCCTTCAAACAAGACCTCATTTGTTTAAAAATAATTTAAAACAGACTGATATTTTTATTAAAATTGAAAACCCTTTTTTTGGAAAAATTTATGCGTTTCGAGATATATAAATTCGATGCGCTCAGACTTATTATGTTACAAAGAAAATATTTATATCAACTGGAAGATGAAAGCTTTCTCATTCATATAAACTTCATTTCAAGTCTCTATCTTAAAATTTCGATTTTTAATTGAATTTTAAAGAAATACTTCAAAAAAATCTTCTCATTCGCTTCCTTTGAAAGAAGATCCGATTTTTCACCCATTCATCCATTTCGCCGGACTTCATCCATTTCGTCGGGAGGGGGGGGGGAGCTTCAACTGTAAACAAATGAATGACTCAATCGCTGTAAAAAAACTATTGAGTCATTCATTCACTTGATTCACCAGAGGAGCGAGCGTAGCGAGGCTAGGGGCGAAGCCCCTAGTTCTAAAAAAAAGTAACTCCCGCTGCCGCTGTCAAAAGCTTGTCACGCTATCTCCTCCGAAACCGCTGGGGGTATGGGGTCAAGAGTGATACCAATGGATGCAGAAAAATGGGGGGACCAAAGTAAGACATGCCTCATCTTCGTCGAACATCAAGTTTTTTTAATTTTATATTTTGTGTGAAAATATTGACTTTTTCATCTTCAGATTACGATAACTCGCCAAAAAATGATCGTGGAATTTTAATCTTTTTACAATCTAAGACTACAGACATTTCTCTTTCAAACTAGACCTCATTTGTTTAAAAATATTTTAAAACAGACTAATATTTTCATCAAAAAATGAAACACAGTTTTTCAAGAAATATCATCCCATATGTGAATGTAATATCGACGCTCCTCGAGTTTTTATCTTACAAAGAAAACATTTACATCATCTGGAAGCTGAAAGCGTTCTTATTCATATAAACCTCATTTCAAGTCTATCTAAAAATTTAGATTTTTAATTGAATTTTAAAGCTGATAAATCAACAGTGATGAAAAGCCCTTAGCATAAGGGTGACAGCAGTAAATGAATGGAAGCTGTTACATTGCCCGAGAATCACCCCTATGTATCTTGCTATTAGCCCTAACAGAGGAGCGAGCGTAGCGAGCCTAGGGGCTAAACCACTAGTAAATTTTTTTTTTAAAAAACTCGAAGGTCTATCAAAATTATGCCATAATAACCATCGCAAAAATAATTTAGAAAGTGTAAGTATAAATAGCCATTTTTTTGTAAACACGTGTCTTATTTGTTTTGTCTCCAAAGTGAGCATTTATTTATCTTTAGGTTGGCAGAAGAACATCGCACGTTCTATCCAGGTTAATGAACCCCTTCCAGTGATTACTGTTGCTTGTTTTAATCTCGCAAATGTTGCGTGTATTCAGAAATAAAATAAAGAATTTTTTCTCGTTTTTACCTCTTCCGTTTCTTTCACTTTTTCCGGTTACAATTTGGCTTTTTTTTTCCCCTCGGGTCTCCTTGCGGATTACCGATGGAACTGTAAACTTGCGTTCTTATGTTGGAGTTATTTCGGAACTTTCGCGTGGTTATTTTGAGTCCGAGAAAGTCGTAGAAATTCGATTTATCCGAGTCTGCAGACGTAAAAACAAAATGCGAAAAAAACCATAATCTGAGTAACGGAAGTAATTTAGTGTTTTGACTGATCGGGCGAGAGATTTTGAAGTTAATGGTTTGTGCACACAGCTGAAAGTGAGATAAAAGTAAACTTTTATCCGTCATTGGGTAGAAAATAAATAAATAAATAAATATATATATATATATATATATATATATATATATATATATAGAGAGAGAGAGAGAGAGAGAGCAATATGTATTGCAAATTTTCTCAGTGGGTCTATCAAAGAGATCTGTCGCATTTTCACCATCCGATAATTCTATCTATGTGGGAGGAATTTGTCTTTTTTGTGGGTGTGTACATGAGGTATTGCAGTTCCGCTAAAGTTTGAACATTCACTGTAACCAATCATTATGTTCTATTCCACTTGGTGTAGGAAAGCATGCCAATGGACCAAGTCCAAAGGACCTAGGTCCATGACAAAGGGTAATAAGCAACTTCACTTAAGGCCTAGGTACCACTAGGACTGAAATCTCACATGACCTCAAAGATCAACGGTCCCGTAATTTTGAACCGAGTCAAGTTACGAGACCGGAACACTTGACCCCGCACCTCGAGAGGTATTTGGGAAACTTGGAGGACATTGCAGCTATGGCTGACGTTTTCCCGCGCACCAGCCGCCCGTAGTGTACACGTCGGACTTTCAGATCACTGGCCTGCTGACCGGGCCACCGCCATATATATATATATATATATATATATATATGTGTGTGTGTGTGTGTGTGTGTGTGTGTATAACCCCTGAATGGCCGTTCTTACAAAGGGGGCATAAAATTTCCAGTTCTAAAGAGGGAATCGGAAAAATGGGCCCCGTAAGCTAAAGGTTAAGGATGAATAGTTTACAAAAAAAAACTACTATGCTATGATTGGTTCCCGAATTCAAATACTAGGTTCATCTTCGAATGCTCATCAGGGTGATTAGCACAATGGTAGGTGGATGCACCGGAAATGGTTTACCTATCCTCTTTAAAATATTTACCCATCATCCCTCCTGAGTGGGCTGATTAGGTTGTTTTCTCGCATCCGAGACATACCACTATCTTCTGGGAATGGCCGAACAGGAAAAACATCCCTTGTTTGTGCAGCTCTCTTCTGCTGTGCGTTTCCCAGGGAGGAACACACCTAATTACAGACCTTGTTTATACACATGAGCGGCGATGCGTCCGTTTTCGGAGGGGGCCATACACTCTCGAAGTGACGGCCTAACGATTCTCCAAAATCGGAGACCGTATGTAGTACACGGTCGATGAACCGAAAGGTCCGTAGAAGAATGCGCTTGTGTTCGTTTTCAGACGATTCGGCAGGACCATGAATTTATGTATGAAGCGTTCGCCCTATTTACGACTGTCGTTTAACATTATTAGAACTTATTCCCATTTTAGAACTCATATCATACTGTATATACTCCTTAAAGAGAAATAGCTATAATTTTGGTGTTAGTAACGAGTTGGACAACTTCTTACGTTAACCTATTCCTTACGGGGTGGGATAGCATGTATCCCAAGAATATGGGCCGAAGAATATATATATATATATATATATATATATATGTATGTATGTATGTATATATATATATATATATATATATATATATATATATATATATATATATATATATATATATAAAGAGGGAATAGGAAAAATGGGCCCCATAAACTAATGGTTAACTGACTTTGAATTTTTCTTGATTCTCAGGGAAACCAGAGGGATTTTCATATTTTTACTAAGCATTATCTAACACGTTCATTAAGTTCACATGGTTCGTTTTTTCCCTTTAGTCGCCCATATTTGAACATAATCATGGTATATTTTAATTATTTATACCATCTACTTCGGTGTGTCTATATTAGTTGTGATGCTACGTACTCGTATGGAAGGATTACATATCGCAACAAGAAAAGTGACACGAGTAGACCAAAAGTCGTATTCTTTTTTGGTCTAAATCCCAAAATCGGAAATACATTCAAGTGTGTCAACTGATTATCTGTACGTATAAAATGAAAAAACAACTAGGAGATAAAAAATAAACAATGATTAACCGAAATATAGGCTCAAAACCAATAGCAATGTATAACAAGTTAATATCTTTTGAAAAGCCTAATTACATGGACTATTTTATTCACAAAATTCCATAACAGCGTATAGAATGGACGGAAATATCTGAATGTTCAAAATCTTAAAAGATAGTTTAACTGAAGGTCTGCGAAAATGCTTAATAAATAAGCCATATACATTCAAATTAAGGTCCCATAACGTCTACAATATATCAAGGGCGTTAGCAGAATTACTTTTATTTATTCAGTTATGATTGATTAAACTGGGGTCTTCAGATAAGCTTTAGTAAATGTCTATAAATCTGAAAGGGCGGGTGACTTAATTTCCTTAATATATGTGAATAACTATGTTAAGCCTTGAACTTTGACACATGTAAGTATCAGAAAATGGTTGAATATCAAGAAACAGTAAATTGGTCTATTGAAGTTCATTTTAAGGTTCTATTATTCGGCCGATACAAAATGCTCTTTTCATGCAGTATTTAAAAAAAAATTCCTTTAGACCTTTCAAGACCTTATTTAATTTCAATTTAGTCTTGCATTCAAATAATTTTTTATACGCAAGATTTAACTAACTGCCGCCAAATAGCTGACGCGTTTCGGATATTTATTCTAAAAATGCGTACTTACAAAATATATTTTTTTAAAAGTAATTTTTTAATGATTTAATTGAACTTTTAGCAAACTAACAGAAGTTTTAAAATGTCGAAATTAGTATCCAATGGCTAAAAAATGTTATTTCTTCAATCTATATCGTATTTTGTGACTTTATATCCCATCGCTTTAAATATACAATTTTGACGTCATGTATAAGTAAATCCCTGCGACTGTGGATTTGATTATAAACGGCTGTAGTTCCAATTATTTCACTTTTCATACTTTTTGGAAATAATTTCCCTCGAAATCCGGCTATTTATGAAATTCCATTTTTACCATAGGGAGACGGTGTTTTATCTCGCCAAAAAGTACAAACCTAAAAAGACACCCAATTTGAAATAATCGGCAATATCACTGATTTCCTAAATTCTGTTATCGTAAAATACGCATCAGTAATGAAGAACTATTACCGCTTTCTAGGGATGGAAGAGATTAAAATCGGAATTTTGATAGAATTCGAAAGGTCCATAGCGATGGTTGAAAGGCTAGGGCGTTGGCGTTTGGTTCCAGAACAAATGGGTTCGAGTCCCACTGCTAGCATCGATGTTTATACCAGTTCAGAATCTGCTTTAAACTGTAGATCCCGGCCAAATTTGCCTTTGAGTAGCGGAAGTTGAGCATAGCGCTCTCAATCAGGTAGTGATGCGACATCGATAACAAAACATCGATGTTCTGAAACATCGATATTCAATATTAAAACATCGATGCTAATAAAACATCGCCCAAAAACCATCGATGTTTTTAAACATCGATGTTTTAGAACATCCATTTTTTAAAACTGGTTTAGTAATCTCTAGCATTAATGTTATTTCCGTTAGTCGTGGGGGGGGGGGGGGTGATTTAATTTTACTCTCTGATTGGGCAGACATAAATTACAAAAACTTGGTTGCTTTGGGCTACATTAATGACTCAAAATTCTCGTTGTAAATACCGCCATGTTTTGCCTTCAAATGTCCACATAAATTCGTGGTATTGCCAGAAGTTTTAAGAGACTTAAGGCAAATATTGCATTTCGCCAATTTGTCAGAGGTTTTGTAAAAATATTTCCAAACGGTACTTTTGGGAGGCATCTTACTAATAATATTAACGTCAACTTATATAAAACCAGAACGAAACAAAAACTTAAATGGATGCACTCGTGTATATACTATTTGTAAAATAAAACCCCATGGAAGGTTCTGGAGTGTCAGGAACATTCTAAGCGCTCTGATTGGTTCATTGGTTGTTAATTGCCATTTGTCTGTTTGCTAAGGAATCATTCCCCCTTTTATATTCGTCCTTTTCAGAATTCAGACTTACATTTACTGAGTGTGAAAATTATGCTACGTGGTAAATTTTTTTTATTACGGTACTTTTTCATTAAAAAAAAACATCGAGACAACGTAAAACATCGAGCACAAAACATCGATGTTAAAAAAACATCGGCTTCAATAAATCGATGTTTAAAACATCGATGTTTTTATCAAAACATCGATGTTTTAAAAACATCGACATCGATGTCGCATCCCTACAATCAGGTACTTAAGCAGGAATATTGGAAGAGACGAAAACTAATTTATTACGACCGCAGGTCTTCGTTAATTAAATAAATTGAGAAATATAAACCGGCGTACACACGCTTAGCATTTTTCACTTCTGAAGCCTTTTCATTCGCATGTTGTTCGTGAACACTTGCGTTTCCGAAAGGCGACGGTGGGAACACGTGATCGGATATACCCGACTCTAAATTCGAATTCGTTTTCGTCCGACTCGATTCGCAACCCCGCATCGCCAGGGGGCTAGTTGACTGTAAACAGCTATCTCCTCGTTCCAGATTTGGATTTCGCAGAGGCACCAGTAAGAGTGGAGTCGATTTCTCTCCTGTCGATGTTCTCCACCTGACCTCTGCGTTCTATTTCTAGGTCCGGGACACCCCGTTCGGGCCTCCACCGAAAAAATGTTCTCCACCGTCAAAATCAGGACGCGTGGCAAAAGACTGCAGGAGACAGGTATGCGACGAGACGATAGCAAAACTATGCGCAACCTCCACTGAACTAGAAATCTCAAGATTGGGGAATGTCTTTTTTTTTTTTGGTTTATTAATATCATTACAGTTGCACCTCGTATTAATGAATCGTGAAATAAGGAATTCTTTTATCGAATCAAGTAAAATGCGTAGAACTTTATACCCATAATTATCATTAATTTATTGAATGCCAGTATTATGCACAAAGTAAATTTGCGAGAACGTTATCATGCACCTACTCGGGGAGTCTAAAGCGACACGGTTTACAACCTTCACAGTACAGTAAAAAAATTAAGTCGTTAATGAAGTTACTTTCATTGGTACATATGATGGGATTATATGTGTGAAGCAGTACTTAGCTCATTTAACTTTGGTTTTTATAGGGTAAAGTTGAGAGAATGGGCTATCCTTCTAGAGTGACTTGAAAATGCTCAAGGCCCAGTGGTTTAAAGTGTTTAACGATAGTTAAATTACACGTTAAATTTTACTTGTTTCTAGACTTGAACTTGCAGTTAAAACAGGAAGACAAAAGTACAGAAAATTCCCCTGATACACAAAATTATCCTTGTTTTTCGCAAGTTTTCTTTATCATTAAGAATTTAACAGGATTTATGCAAAAACTACTCCTTTTGTCACCTTAATCGGTACAAGCCTTGATCTCTCTCTATAAGTAAAATTCCCTAACTTAAGCAAGCCAGTTGATGTCAGATTTCTCTTCAATATCAGAAGCTATTTAAAGTGTATCAGGTCATGCCGCAAATCTCAGAGAAAAGTTGAGAAATATAAATATGTTCAAAGATTCGTGTGGGTCAATAAAGCGTCCCTGTTCAATAATTTTGTCAGCTCATAACAACGTACCACAATTTTAAACAGTACTCAGAATTGCCATGTGTAGCACTTATTGGCGCCCGCTAAGACATTTGTCTCTTTAAACCGTGGTTTATTCGCTGAAAAGATTCCCCTGGTGCAATAGGCGTTCAACTTGGAAGATATACTCGTATGATCGGGGAATTGTATGCTGATATCGCAAGTCACATCTTTTACTGCGCTTTGCAAATGGTCGTGTTCATATTTGTCGCCAGAAATACAAGGCTAAGATTTCCTTAGACGGCATGCACAGCGTAGTATGGACGATGTATGCCTCCAATGTTAAATAGGCAGGTTGGTTTGTGGGTAGATTTTGAGCATTACTTTTTCGCAGCACGAGGGCTGGTCCTTCAGTGGGTAGGAACTTGGTCCCTTGTTGGAGATGAGCAACGTGTGAATTCTGAATTCCACTGCGACTACTTAATGACGGAATTCTCGATGTTTACTGTATTTTCCAAGAGTATATTACTCCTAGACATCCAGCTAAGTTTGTAAATGAGTAGTTTGATCATACTCATTGCATATAATGCATCAATTGCCTACCGAAATTCCCCTGACTTCAAACTTACCGAGCTCTTACGAAGCATTTTGAAACAGTTCATTAGGATTGTATTCAGAAATCTCGTTTTTAGGTGGGAAACATTGTAGGAAATTCCCCCTTCTTTGAATCCTGATTACATTGAGTAGCTATCAGGTACTGTGCAAAAGGAGGGCCTATTAAGAGTCTGATCATTCCCAGTGTGTATGTTTGTATACAAACAAAGTCTCCTAGATAATGGGAAAATGGCACTGTTAACCTCGGACGAGGTTTCATCGTACATTGAACGTTACATAAGGTCAACCTAAGATTTGGTTTCGGTCTAATAACGAACAGCACCTACTGTTGGCAAACTTCTCAATAAAATGTAACCAGCTTTTTCCCAACAATACACAGTATCTATGTACGCGTATGAGAGATGGCAAAATTCGAAGACAACGCACAAAATTTGTTATCTTCATTGTCTAAATTTATAAAAAATCCACTATTTCTCTAACTGAAGTTAAAATTCCTTCTGAAATACACAGACGACTTGTTGAATCATAATTCCATTGAGTAGTTATTATACTGAGTAGTTACTACTGCAAGGGGACGGCCTAGTAAGTGGTTAATAGCCAGTCATAATCCATCTATCACTCAAAGTACATGAGTATGTAAGTAAACTAACGAATACAATTAATAAATTAAATCGAGCTGTCTAACCCCGACTCAATAGGATAGAAAACATTGATCCAGTTCCCAAAGAGCGTTAGGCTTGATTTATATCGAGCATTTGATTCTGCTTCTATGATGTACAACATCAACTTTCAGCCAACTTCTCGGCGAACGTTGGTCTTGCTAATTCATGGCATGAGCCCAGACCGAAAGATACAAAACTCGAGATCTCTCAAAAATCGAAAGGCAAAGAAGACCATTAGTTTCCTCAGCTGATTCTGAGCACGGAGCAACGGTTGCTGAGGGCATTAACGTTTCTGGACCATCTCTTTCCTCGAACCGATGAAGCGTGTCCCTGTCGTGTGACACTTTCTTCACCCACTGACTGAAAGGCGCTTTTCGGACAGCCAGCGGGGTTTGTGTGTTTGTAGAGGGCAACAGCCCCTTGCCGGAGTGCGTTGCCCCCTCCGTCATTTTACTCTGCTCAGTCGACCACGCACGGGCACACATTCCGTGAGCTTTCGTGGACAGAGTTCCTTTTTCCTCTGCCGATATCTACAGGAGATTTTATTTATTTACTTATTGATTTTTTCGACTCGGGGTGATTGAAATTATTTCGGTGGTTGCGTTTAAGCCAGCGACTTTCAACCCTGTTTGGATAGCAAGTTTCCATGGTCAAACAATTTAACTGATGGCATTAGGATTGAACTTGCATTTAGTAATGTACCCATTTGCGTTAGTTGCTTTATTATTTAAGTACCCTATACGTGAAAAATGACAATTTCCTGAAGGTTGGTTGGTTAGTAGAGAACGCGTTTTAATCATCTTTTGTAAGACTACCAAATGAGGCAATAGCGCAAGAATATCCATACCGTAATCAGGATTTGAATCCTCATGGTAGTGGCTTTTTACGCCAACTACCATACCTGTAGAAACTTACCCGAAATTGTTGCAATCTTGCTATAAACAAACATTAAACGTTCCTGAGGTCCTAATCTAAAAATAAGGAAATAATTTTTCCGAAATTATTTCAGTTTTGATTTAACAATTACAGTTTATAATGTCATTGGATTCAAAACATGAAAACGTAAAAATTAGTTTAAAAATTTCTTTTCGAAAGTAAATATTTCAAAAAGAAAACAAGTATGGGTACTCATCAGACATTCTTTGGTTGTAACATAAAGGTAGTTACGTTATAATTAGATTACATTAGAGAGAAATTATTTGTCTTTATTTGGAATCTTAATTCCCGCAAGAGTCGTTAAGTTAGAGACTAGTTAAAGTCAGAGTTAAATACGTTTTGAAAAGTGCAATCAGTGTTAACGTAACTTATCCGGACTAGATGGGGTTTGACCCTATCCGGATTATTGACTTATCCAGATTTTCGAATCCCATAGTGAACTTGATTTCTACAGCTCAGTAAATTGAATATAAAAATGTCAGTATAGCTTAAAATAGTTACTTTACTGAAAAATTTAAAAAAGGAGATAAAACTACACTTGCAAGAATCTACAAAATATTCCTATAGTATTTTAAAAGAAAAAAAATAAACATCGATAAAAAATTTTAAATTAAGGAAAAGTTGTTACGCTGTAATTATATTTCATTGCAGTATTTTTATGTTATTCAACTGCAGTAATGTAATTATTTACGGAAACGGTCTTTGTCTTTTTTCTTTTTTAACAAAATTTGTGCTTCATTTTTTTGGCAACCAAGTCTACAATTCCTTGTACACAGGCAAGTTGGGATGATGTGCACTGTTTTTCTAACAACCTTATTGCAATCTTCTGACCATTAAAAGCGTCAGCGTGAGCAAACCCACTAAGATTAATGCAGGTAGGCTAAAGTTAACGATCAGTACGTCAAATAAGCGCATCTTCCCCCTTACCCTGGTTAGGCAATCCGGATATTCGACACTCTGGTTTATTGACGTTCGGATTATCGACGTTATACTACAACGACATAGGGACATTCAATGTCAAAACAGGGGTCATTATAAACACAATTTAATTTAGGTTCGGAAGAGGAAACCCAGAGTTAATATTAATTACAAAGCTCCGGGGATTTCAACTAGAAGGCCTTGTTGCTACGTTCGGCCCTGTCCGGTACATTCAGGAGTAAGAGACGCAAATGAAAGACGTAATGTTTATTTTAAATCACGAAAAAACACGCAAGCTGTCAAAAGTTAAGACAGCATAAGCAAAAGAGCCCTCACGTTGCAATCGACTAGAGGCGTAATGTCATGGTCAAGTTACGAAATATTTTACTTCGCCGTTACTCGCTAAATGTCAGGTTAAGTCAGTGGTCAATATGAAATAATCCAACAAATAACTACACGCTGTCGTAAAATTTCGTATTTTAGCGACACGCATGAACAACATCGATGCACGATACAGTTTATCCGTTCAAGTCGTCGCGTGATATTTCACCCCAAGCTCTTTAAAGAGAGAATATAATGGTTTTCGAGTGTGACTCAATCTGCACTTTCCGTAGTGATTCCACCTACGTCCGCAGCAAAAGACGCAAATGCATTTAATGAGGACGCTCCACTTTCGTTTTCCTAGTCGTTGCGACGTTGGATGTAATAATGCACTGACTCAGGCGAATCGAACGAGCGGATAAGAAGAAAATAATTCATTTCCATATCAATACCACTATCGACTAATGCAGACTTTTAACTCACAGTAGCAGACATACCAAATAACTCTAAGTAACGTCGTTGAAAGTTTCCATCCGTTTTTGAAAATTTATTTTTATGTATGTGGAATTTATTTTTACTTTAAAATGGCACCGCACATAAAAGTAAAACTGAATTTGTTGCCAATACAATGTGAATAAAAAGTGAATAATAGTACTGTATTTGTAAGACTTTTGGTGACTATTTTTGGTGAATTTTTAAAGATTAATTTTTAGAATTTAATTTATTAAATGCTGATCTCGTGATTTCTTTTTCTGGTACTTTAAATAAATTTATCGTCACGTGCATAACAACTAAATAGAAAAAAAAAATTTTTTTTCTTGCTAATACGACAGACAATTGGACATTATCCAAAAAAATACATTTTTTGCTTTTTTTTACATTAATTGTATACTTTGATCGTCATATTTATTATATATATATATATATATATATATATATTTGGCATTTTTTGCATACATTGACCATTGTATTTATTTTGAATGTACTCCGTAGCGAAGTGCGGGTTTTCAGCTAGTCTATATATATTACAGTTCCTTAACTGACAGACAGATAACGCACAGACCAAACCGCTGAACTTAAAGGGCTGAAATTTTGCATGGCGATTCTTCTTATAGTGTAGGGGTGCGCTAAGAAAGATTTTTGAAAAATTATTTTTGGATGTTTTTAAATTAAATTTTTAAACTGTTTCAGTAACTTTTTTTAAGTTTGCATTTAAAATAATAATTTGAGGGTTATAAAATTTACATCGCGAGAAAGATCATAAAAATTCCTTGAAAATAAAATCTTTTTCGAATCCTGAACTCCATTTTCTAATTTTTGGTGAATATTTAGAGATTAATGTTTAGAATTTAATTTATTAAATACTCATCACGCGGTTTCTTTGCTTTTTGTGATACTCTGAATTAATTTTGCGTCACGTGTATAACAACGAAATAAATTGACAAAAAAATATTGAAATACGGTAAAAGATAAAATTTAACCACTAGACTAATCGAGATGGAAGTTTTTTAAGAATTTAATTAAAATTAGTATGTTTTATGAATATTAAACATACAAATTAATTGCATGCATTGACCGTTGTATTTAATTTGAATATTTTCTTCTACTTTATTTTGTCTATAAAAATATCCGTTATGATTTTTATATACATATATTTTTTGACATTAATTGCATACATTGGCCGTTTTATTTAATTTGAATGTATTCCGTAGCGAAGCACGGGTATTCAGCTAGGGCAGTATAAAAATCAAATTTTAAAAATCTTGAGCTTTTTTTTACAAAGATAGATGAAACAGTAAAAACCAAACGTCAGAAACATAGTGTAATCCTACGAGAAATTAAATCTTGTCAATTGAAATTTATCTTCCAATATTTAATTATTCTTATTATTAAGGAACTATTAAACTTTTTTTTGTAAAGCACTATGAGTAGACGATGAGCCCTAATGATCTGCCTAAATGATCACCTTTAATGATCACCCTAAAACAAAGTGAAGTTTCTAGAAGTAGTGAGACTAGATAAATGAAGAAAACATGAATGGTAGATCAGTAGTACTACAGCTAGTTTGTTTTTGAACTGTTGGAGAAAAAAGTGAAGCGAAATTTCTTGCCCTCAAAAGTCACAGTTTAGGCCTTTGAAAAAAAAGAAAAACTTTCCTTCCGGGATTCAAATTTATATTTCGTTTATCTTCAGAAATCAGAATCAGTAGTACGAGTAGAAATCGATTTTTTGTAACGGGATTGTGGAGTATTCATACTCATTAAACACTTCTTCATTAGACTTCTGAAGGAAATAAACTTTCACTTTCAGTTCTTCAGACACACGAGCTCATTGTGTATCCGAGTAAAATGTATAACGTTCTTCATTCTAATCTCAATCAACATCTTGAAATCGACGTCACTTAGAAGTGCGGTTAATTTTTAATGTACCACCTAATAATCTTAAAATGGAAAAGACACAAAGCAGATTTATTCGAAAAAAGGAAACTGTGTAACATCAGAAAATTCGTTTTCTGTTACATTATCAGCAGTATTTCGAGTCAGATATTTCCTGAAATAGAAGAAAATAATCCATCAGAAGGATGTTGGCTCTTGTTTTACGGCGCCAATTAAAAAACTTCATGTATAATGAGGGCCTTTGTTTTAGCCGTAACCACCCAGTGGATAACATCTGCACTTGCCAGAAAAAGTCTGCATACAAGAGAAAACCAATTATTCAAGCACCAAAAAATATAATATTCCACTAAATTTATAAACTTTCTTTTCTTTTCTTGTACTGATCGAATCATTTATTATCTTCTAGCAATGGTTTTAAAAATATAACATGCAACGTTTTAAAATAAGAAAAATAATCCTAAAAAAAACTGCATGAATTCATACCAGAAAAATTTTGCATACAAATACAGTAAACTTATATACCCAATTCAGTTGTATGCGATGTTATTCATTTTGCTAAAGTTTTGTAAAAAGATTACCTTTTTGGGATTAAAGGACGTAAGCTGGTGCGGAGAAAGACAGGTACGGCTTACGAGAAGCAGAATCTCGTGCCCACAGTAAAGCACGGTGTTGGAAATATAATGGTTTGGGGGTGTATGGCAGCCAATGGCGTGGGACGTCTGGTATTTATAGAATCTACAATGTATTATATGGCATATTTGAACATTTAAAAAGAAAATTTAAAAGTAAGGGCTCAAAACCTGGGCCTTGGAGACGACTTTTGGTTCAAGCAGGACAATGATCCAAAGCACACTGCCCACAATGTAAAGCTCTGGTTTTTGTACAACATCAGAAATCAGTTACATACTCCTCCACAATCACCTGACTTAAATCCCATCGAATATTTGTGGGATATACTAGAGCGCAGGATTCGTCAACATTCCATAGCATTCAAATAGATGTTGAAAAAGGTTATCATTATGGAATGGCATAATATATCTCCTAATGAAACATTCAAACTGATTCAATCTATGCAGAAACGATTTATGGAGGTCCTTAGACGTAAGGGCTATCCGACCAGTTACTAAACTTTCAGTAACAGTCAATGACTATTAATTTTTTTCAGGTTTTCTAATTTGTACGCAAACTTTTTCTACTGTATTTCGTGTCATTTTTTTTGTTTAATTTGATTTCTAAACAAAATTATGTGTTTTGTATTTCTAAAACCATTGTCAAAAGATAATAAATGATTCGATCAGTACAAGAACAGAAAAAAAAGTTGATCAATTTAGTGTAATATTTTATTTTTTGATGCTTGAAAGTTTGGTTTTCGCTTGTATGCAGACTTTTTCTGGCAAATGTACGCTGTCCGATTTCAAAGAATTCACTGTCACTGTAGGCTGGAATCAGTTTCGTACGGTTTCTATATCATATCCGCAACGCAAGGGATTTTCAAAATTCTCATGATTTTAATAATTTTGAAACGTTGACGAATTATTAAATCATACGTATAATTAATTGTTTGTTAATATAAATGATATATGCTGTAATAAAACAATAAATATTCTTTAATCTTTAGCTATACATCTTAATCTTTAGCTTACCATTTTTCCGATTCCATCTTTAGAACGGGGAAGTTCATACCCCCTTTGTAAGAACGGCCTTAAAGAGGGTTATATATATATATATATATATATATATATATATATATATATATTCATTCATTCTTGAGCCCGTATTCTTGGGATACATGCTATCCTAACCCGTAAGGAAAAGGTTAATTGCACTAATTAATATGGCTGGTTATAAAAAAATTTCTCCGATCTTTTAAGTGTTACTAATGAGTTAAGGTATAAAATTAAAATAATTTGAATAATAATACGTAAATTAATAAATAATAAATATACATAATTCGTAACATACTTAACATACATAAAGCATAAATTAATCTAAAAAATAATACGCAAATTAGCAAATTAGGTTGTGGAAATATTCATTGTAATTTCAAAATGAAAGTTCCATACAACATTTTCCCATAGGTTAACATGTGATTGTTATATGCGAATGCGGGGCACTTGTGATTGAAGACATTCGCACTTTAACCAAGCGAATCGGTGGTTGCTTTCAACGAGGCACCGTATAGGTGAGCCAACACCACCTCCAGGCGCTACCTCCATTTTGAACGAGCACCTCAGGGGCGATATCTGGTGGGTACGTACCTTCTCCCACCCCCTCTGACACCATGGTACTTTTTTATCTACAGATTTTTCGTGCCGCTATCCGGCCTAGACACGACGGTATTGAATGGTGTTCGTCACAATTTGAACTGAGCACCTACAGTCCCAAGTCCGACGTGCTACCACTAGGCTACCTCGGTTCCACTGTAGGTTAACATTGAGCTAAGCGAATACAGAAGGGCTTTTATCAAGAAGCCTTTGTAAAATATCCTTTATGACGGTTGATTTTTATGAGAAAAGAAATTGGTTTTATAATTTTTATGTTGTTTCGCATCTAAACAAGGGATAAAATTACTTTTCACAACTGCTTTTTATCCGAAAAAAGGAACTGATTTCACTATGCGTGACTTTAGTAACAAATGCTGCGACCAGTTTTCCGCCTAGCACCCTGCTTTACATCTAATTTCGCTCGATTCGCTGCAACCCTTACACAAGAGAGAGTTGTATTTCATCATTTGTATCCGACGTGTGACATTAATATCTGATCTTTTAAAAGACTTGTGAAAAGGGCTTTCTTGCTAAAATAGTAATCGATAGATATTGTGGAAACGAAAGCGGATGTGATTTGAATCTTTAGTGTTTGTTGTATTGAATACAGCGGAGATAGTGTTTTGCGGGGAAAATGACAAGAAATCAATCGCTTTACGTAACTGATTTTTTTTTTATTTTGCCTCAAAAAGTATTCAGTTGCAAAAGCTGCTTCTTTTTTGTAACATTTTGAACTTTCAAGAAAAAATATCTGATCTTAGAGACTGATCTCAAAAGCAATATGTTAAAAACATACGAGAAAAATATCTGATCTGAAGACTGCTAAGCAGAAGCCCTATTGGATTTGCTCACAGCAATGTTAACCTATGGAGAAAATTTTTCTAACGCTTGACGACTTCAATTAGGAGATTTTTAAAAGTTGTACCCCATAATAGAGAAAGAAATTTTTACTTACTAATTTTAAAATTTTCGCCCACAAAAGAAATTATTTGCGTTTAAAACACACTGTACTCCATCCCCCCCCCCCCCGCCCCGAATATTATTTGAGTGTCTTTTATGGAGTACAATTTTTAAAATAATCAAGTCGACAATCAATGGGAAAATTTTCTCCATAGGTTAACATTGATTTGAGCGAATCCAATAAGTCCCAGCAGACTTAAGACTGGTCCTAAAAACGATTGGAAAATTTTTCTCCCTAGGTTAACCTTGATTTGAGAGAACCAAATAAGTCCCAGTAGACTTAAAGACTGATCCTAAAAACGGTATTATACAAAAAAATATCGCTTCTCATATCCATGTTTTTCGCGCCATTCTTCAAACATTTCAGATGCCTGAGGTGTGTATGTTGTAGGCGAATCGACAATTCCGGCTTTTGGCAATCATTTTGGCAATTTGCCCGGCAAATTGGAAAATTATCAACAACTTTCTAACGAGCCTGATATATTTTAGGCTTATTGTAATGAACCCATACACCTTTAGGCTAGTTAGGAAATTCGCAATAGTTTGCTCAAACAGCCTGGTTTTATCCATGCTAATTGCAACTAACCCAAAGTAGTAAACGCTTATTAAAAAGGACAGATAATGAGAATGTTACTTGAGTACTTCCTTTAGTGAACATATTAGTTGAGAGTTTCTTAGGTTAAAAAGAGCCAATATCTTACATATTGCTGTTTGGTTTGGAGCACTACGGTCAATTTTTGCTACACGAGGGCTAATTAGACCGGGACCATTTATGAATGGTTACAAACATTTATGCCAAAAGTGGGACTCGAACCAACAGACTTTGGTACCAAATGCCAGCCCTAGCCATTCAGCTATCGTACGGCAATGTTTGGTGAAACATAAACTGTAACTATTAAAGTACTCTTTCCAGTAAGTAAGTCGTCTTAGTTGCAGTTGTTATTCGGTGAAAGATAAACTGTAACTATTAAAGTCCTCTATCCAGTAAGTATTAAAGTCCTCTTAGTTACAGTTGCTGTTTGGTGAAACATAAAGTGTAACTATTAAAGTCCTCTTTCCAATTAAAGTCTTCTTAGTTACAGTTGCTATTCGGTGAAACATAAATTGTAATTATTAAAGTCTTCTTTCCATTGACGGGCCATATCACCACATTCTTTGCCAACAGCCATACCTCCAGTTTTGTTAAACTATTTTTTTCAAATATCCCGAGCCAATATGTCACTTTCAAATATGCCACTTTTTTCCTAGCTGTAAAAGATGCTGTATTTAGAATTATTTATACATTTTATCGTGTAGAATATTTATTTGCTGATTTTTTCAAACTTACTTTTTTTAAGTTCAAAGAAATGAAGTAAAATTTTACATAAATAGATGGAAAGAGTGCACTAAAAAGGGTATGTTTTAAATACTCCAATCGCGTCAGATTAATTTTGTTTAAATACATGTGCGTTAATTACCAGTATTTCGAAATCCATCACTGGCGGCTAGCAGGCGACACGGCGGTTGCTAATTCCTCGTCTGGTGATATGAACCGAGCTATTCCGCATTTAGCCAGACCTCTATTTCTGGTTTTCGGCGGGAACTATAAAATAGTTAGGATCTTTGATTTTTTTTTTTTTTTCGTGTGCTACTGACACACATTCGGGGCATATTTTCCTTTCTTCCATTTTCCACATTTACGGCTGTTTTTCGTTAAAAAACGAAACTGCCCTGGAAGAAAGAGAAAATTCAGGATACGGTGATTTAGATTAGACGCAGAGCAATAACAAAGAAAGAGAAATATTCGATCGAAATGATGATTCATTGAATGAAACGGCGATGAACCGTGATATGACACATTCTGATATTAAAAGAAAGTAAAGGTTAGGTAATGATTTGGCTTGAAAAAATGATTAGGAATTTTCCATTATTCGTGGTTTAATAGAAGTGCTCGTAAATGAATAACTTAGCTATATTTAGAGCTGTATCGTTCTTTGTATTTAAAAGAAAGAGAAATCATATAGTACTTTATTTTATTCCAACCTACTTCCATTTAATTTCTTTTTAATATATATATATATATATATATATATATATATATATATATATATATATAATATGTATGTATATGTATATATGTATTTATGTATGTATGTATATGTATGTATGTATGTATATATATATATATATATATATGTGTGTGTGTGTTTATGTATGTATGTATGTATGTATATATATATATATATATATATATGTGTGTGTGTGTGTGTGTGTGTGTATGTGTATGTATAATGTTGGTTTTCATAAATGTGGATAGTAAGTCTGGATGACTCAAACAACTCTCATGATTCCGGTCCCTTAGAGTCGTGAAGCTTAATTTTTGTTCCAAATTTATGATCTCTATCAATATATTGACATTTTGACATTTTCGTTTCGATCCCATATCCTCATTGGATAGGTCCTCATTGGACTGCCACACAATATCCCATGTGACCTTTACTTTAAGCCTTCAGAACAGACCTTCCATTCAATTACATCGCACCTCACGTGCTGCTAATCACTGGTAGGCTAGATAAATTAATTTGTCTGCTCTGCATTAAATTATCACATGGAAAGTGATAAAACTTATATACCAGAAAAACCCGATGCATTAAATATGCATCATGTATCTGATTATATTATTTTTAATGTTTTTAATTTAGTATGTGGTACGTTCAGAGTATGATAATCTTTTAATCATTACATAGCGATTAGGATGGATGTCAAAACATCCCATCCCATCTCCTTTAAAACGCTATTTATCACTCCTTAGACCCACCCAATAAGGAACTATGTTGGAAAACACTCCTCTAGCCATAGATCACTAAAATAACTTGTCTAAGTAAAACAGGTATCATGTATTGATATCTGTTGATGTGTATGGGAGGATAATCTGGGCATGAACCAATACTAATCTCCCGAGTTTCGGGAGTTTTCCTGATTACAGAGTTTAGGAAGTCGGAGAGCAGCCGAAAATTTATGACGACCTTTCGCTGCGGGGCAGAAATCAAAAACCAAACAACAGTGGCGAAAGTAAATCACCCTCGTGCTTCAGTGCCGGAACAAGAACTCATCAACCTGGCCTCCACCCCATTTTTGGGAGCAACCCCAGACAGTGTACATTTAACCGATTGTTCTGTCACACTTGGTTAAACACACTCCCACGGGGGTGCACTCCGCCTACACCCTTGCTGTTGGTTAACGGCCATTTAGCAGAATCAATACAAGACACGGAAAAGACGTCTCGGAAATGCTAATGAGTAGACGCCCACCTGTTTTCAGTCTCTCCAGGAAGTTCATCAAATACTACTGAAGAAGATGATGATGATCCATCAAACCCCAAAGGGGCTCTAACTTTAGACAAAACAACACCATCAGATTTCCAGAAATGTTAACGCGGATGGCAATAATACTGCATTTTTCATAGGCGTGATTGTAACAAACGTACACACATAATTTATTTTAGATTTTTCTTTTGTCGCTACTCTTATAAAACTTTCACAAAGACTAGTACTTCGATCTCAAGAAGGCGAACATAAAGCAGAGAATAATTTGGAAAGTAAGGAATGAGTACTAGGAAGTATTGCAGAGTAAGAAAACATGGCATCGTGTCCAAGACGAAGGAAGCTGTGGCTCTGACACATCAAAACATAAAACATCGAGTCAAAGGTGAACCACGATTTGAAAAAAGAATCTGTGGCTTTATTCAGTGATGACCCTTTTTCCCACCTTAGTTGAAAATTATTTTACTTCAGCCGGACGATGGCCGAATTGTCAGGACGGTGGTATTTGGTTCAAGAGTCTGTAAGAGATCCACTGTTGGTACGGACAGTTGGAATCGTCCAGCCGGAATCGGCTCTGTAGGTCCCGGTCTAATGAGTCTTTGTCAAGCAAAGGTTGACCGTAACGCTTTCAACCCACCAATCAATCAACCAACCAACCACTATGTTTTTTGAAAAGTTTTGGCATGCATTTTACTCTGAAGACATTCATCTGTACAATTTTTTGGGGGGACGTTGGCTTGTTATTAGATCACACTAAAGGTAATCCAACATTCCTCTCTACGAGGTAGGGATGCGACATCGATGTCGATGTTTTAAAAACATAGATTTATTGAAGCCGATTTTTTTAACATCGATGTTTTGTGCTCGATGTTTTACGTTGTCTCGATGTTTATTTTAAAATGAAAATGTACCATAATAAAAAAAATTAACCACGTAGCATAATTTTCCCACTCAGTAAATGTAAGTCTGAATTCTGAAAAGGACGAATACTAAAGGGGGAACGATTAGAGACAAATGGCAATGACCAACCAATGAATAATATTTATATGCCCCAATAGCCCCAATAATTGTTATTTAAGTTAAGAAAAAATATGCTTGTTCAGTTTCCCCCCATACGTTGATTTTGCATCAGTACTTCAAATTGGTGCAAATATATGTAATTTTCTTTTGTATTATTTAATTTGAAAATAAAAGCTTTGTTAATAAATTGCAATAATTTCTTCCTCAATTTTCTGGTAAAAGTAATAAAATGTGTAATGGAAATTCAGCGATACGCGCTGACTAGCAACCAAGTTTTTGTCATTTGTGTCAGTCCAACCTGAGAGTAAAATTACCCCCTCCCCTCCATGACTAACCGAAGTAACATTAATCTTAGAGGTTACTAAACCAGTTTAAAAAAACGAAAGTTCATAAACATCGATGTTTAAAAACATCGATGGTTTTGATGCGATGTTTTATTAGCATCGATGTTTTAATATTGAATATCGATGTTTCGAAACATCGATGTTTTGTTGTCGATGTCGCATCCCTACTACGAGGGAACATCACAGGAACGGCCTTTCGAACCAGGACTCGATCCCGTACCCAATACACGAATAAATAGTAATTATTAAAGTAATAATGCAGGATTATAAGTAGTAAATAATGATGTAATTCAATAGTGAATGTACGTAATTGAAATTTTATTATGTCTATGAGTTAGATATATTGTGTTTATCATTAGCGTTGCTTTGAAAATTATAGTTGAAATTATAATTTGCTATGGCATAAGATGTTTTATTGTTGAATATTCAATTAATGAATGCGACAGCAAAATGGATAATTTCTTAAAATGAATTGCTAATGTTAATATTGTAATATTGTATTTTGTTAGGCATAGTGCCATTGATTATGCTTAAGCAATTTAATATAAATAAATGGGTCAAGCGCCGAGTGGAACCAGGAACAAGTTGAGAGTAATATAGTAATTGAAAAAAAATCTTTTGGATAACATTTGGATATGTGGAAGAAGGTTACTGGTCGCGGATGAGGTCTCGGCTGTGCCCAGTGGAGGCTTGAACATACGTTGCCACGGTGATTTGCAAAATTATAGAGTGCGGGAAATTAGTTATTAGGGTTAAGTAGGCTTGCTGCTCCCCTGCTAGCTGCCCTTGGTCCAGGTCGATTCTCAGGTTCTGTTGGCAGGGATGGAGAGAATGGTTGTTGCATTGAATCTTTGGATGTTGGAGTTTGACTAGCTGGTTGTTTAAGTTGGGATCTGGACCGGGTTCCGGTCTTAAGATGAGTTTCCTGAGGTTGACTGGTAGGATTGCTGTCGAGCGATAGGACTCTAGATTTTTTTAACGCAAAACCGAAAGGTTGGGTCGATTATATTTGTATTATCCCGTACCCAAACGTACCACGCAAACCTCCAAAACTTGTAGGTAACTAATTTATTTCAAACTCAACTTTTTGAGTCTTCGATTGATTGCTTACACTTACCAGTAATTTCTGATGCTATAAAAGGTGTAGGTGGTACAGCCCATAAAAGATAAAATTATTTTAGACGAGTATTTATTATAATAAAAGTCCTTAAACCTCTATATTAAGTCTATACCAAATTCTGTATCAGATCAAAATTCTTAAGGCTCCAGATATTTTGTATTCTTCCCAGTGCTTTGCGCTACTTCGAGACTATGATGAATGCCTTGCAAGGCTAACATTTATTTACAGCTATAATAACAAGCATTCTGGGAGGCCGTTCGTTTCATCTGCCGGGGGTGGGCGTTCACTTAGAAGAAGGGTGTGCTAAATAGCCGCTCAGACATTGAACCTTTCGGAAACAAAACAACACATTTGGGGCCATTTGCAGGACGGGTCCGGCTAGTGTTTAACTGGGTTTGGACAAGCGGTCACTGATTGCTCAGTATTTTTAGGTTCTGAAAAAGGGTGGTTTGGCTGGAACATCCCTTACAGGGAAGAATTTTCTTCGATTACAATAGGCGGTTTTTTTCGATCCCTCTTCCTCCAGCTATTTAGTAAACGGGAGTGAAATTGCTCCGGGCGTTGTGCAGTTGCCTAATGTTTGTTGCTCCGGCAGATTACTTCCACGAGATAATAAGGAAGCCCATCTGTACACACGTTTCTTCAAACACTGAACAGAAATTGATTTCTGATAATGTGCAGCCCCCTCCACCCAAACATATTGTTCGTTATAATTATCGTCAAAAACGACCTCGTAAACATAAAATTAGTCAATACCAAAAAAATTGCTTGACGTTATATATATATATATATATATATATATATATATATATATATATATATATATATATATATATATATATGTGTGTGTGTGTGTGTAAGTAAGTAAGTATATATATCATACACATACACACACAAAGAAGTAGACACTGAAATGTGAGAATAGAGCAGGAGATTAAAGTAAATTTAAAAAATCTTGGCAGAATTGGTTTTGATTGAAAACTGATGATCGAGTAGGATTTGATGATAGCATTCACTTGTTGTCAATTCTTAGGTGACTGATAATGTCCACACTGTTGACATACTGTCAAAAATTGTATATCCTTCAATTTTCATAATCTTTTTCCTTCACTGTGCAAATATGTATTTTAAATTCTTTAAACTGCCAGACATGTATTTTGCAATGGAGTAGTATATGCTTGTTCTATCGCGAGTCATATATATATATATATATATATATATATATATATATATATATATTGTAAGGACTTTGCCTAAAACTAAGACTGACAGCCTTTAATATTTACAAAATGCTTTATTTGCATCCCGATTAAATATAGGCTTTATACAATAATTACAAAAAGATAAGCACTATCTGAGGCTATTTCGCGGGGTTCAGGACATCATGAGGGGGTTACAGCAGGCTCTCCGTCTCTGGCACACGTCCGACGATGGAGGTTGTTCACACCTGTAAAAAAAGGGTCATCTGCCCCCATTTACATCAAGGTGGCGAATATATATCCTCGCCCCTCTTTGGGTGGTTCCTTACAAGTTACCGCTCGCCGCTTTGTTCCTTCAAGCGTCTGACCAGCCGACACTAGCCTTTCATCTGGACTCCATTGTCAACTAGGGAATCGTTTCAAAAGAGGTTCCTTTCTTGAAGTGTATCGAAGAGTCACTACGACACGGCTTTGTGTAACTAAACGGAAGGTCACCTTTCGGCACTGATAAAACACCTTAGATGACAAAGACGGGTGTCCCTTGGAATTTACCCGTAGGGACCGTCAAGTCATTACAGTCTAAATTCCTCCCCTCCCCAGATGTTTTTCTGCAGAGAGTTTCACCTGCAAAAAAACAGAACAAAAACATGGTCCTTCTCAGGACAATTTCAATTATAAAAACTTTTCCCGAAGGCAAATGCACACCCAATTGACATTACGAGTAGACCGTTAATTTTGATCAAACTCTGGCTTTACCTTCATGAAAGAAAATTTTTAACTGTACTTCAAAGTATCATTTTAAAAGCACATCAAAAGGAATTTATAATTAAAATTTACGCACTTTAAAATCTCTAATAAGAGAACATGCTGTAGCAAAGAAATTATAAAATTACACAATAATATAACACGTCATGGCAAAAATTTAAATAAAACAGTATACTAATACATGTCAATCAAAAAAATTTAAATTCATAGAACACTAGTACATACACATGACACTACATAAAAAACATTATAACTAGTAAATCACTCAACTGGGATCCCATAATTTACCTTAATTGTGATCACATGACACAAATAAATTCTCAAATTGATATTAAACACAGTTACCATGAAACAACTTTACACAAATAAAATTAAACACAAATCCAAAATGGATACCTAACTTCATACAGAACATATCATCACGGTTACTAATACACATGAAAATTTTAAATTTCTTACTTATCTTTTAATACATTTAACACTTATAGTCATAAATCAATTTAATACACGGCTTTCCGTAAATCCTGGATCAGGGAAATTAATTCGTTCACGATTACCTGTGATCCAATCTTTTCCATTTAAGTGAACAGTCATCAGTGACCTAAATTTAAATATTCATTTTATCCTACTATAGGATTCACAATCGATTTAGGGTCTAATTTTTCAGTACTGACTGACATAAAATTATAACAAAATAGCTCATTGGCTCATTCCTGATCAAAAAAACTCACAAACTTCACATTCCTGTTAATCACTTTGTTTCTTTGACAACACTTACATTTATCTGTTGTCGTAACAACTCTTCAGACAAAACTTATCGATTTCACAATAAATCATTCAATTGCGGTATTCAAACACCGTACGGAGTGCATTTTGACTCCAATTACTACCTTCTTAGGTATACACAAAACATACACATTTGCATTTAAAAGTTAGCCAACACCTTTCTGAGGCATTCTACTGGCTTATGCAACAAACAAAACAGAACATAAAATGTTACAATTGAACATTAATTAAAACCTATCTGAGGCATTCTAACACGGCATACACAAAACCGTCATATGGCGTTTGCCACTACAAAACCGTTATATTATGATAACGTCAAAGGAATTTCACCTGAATTTTCCTTTAAAGCAAAACTCAACTTCTATGGTCGAGTCGTTCAAATTTACAAACAATTACATGTTACAATTCATAAAAAAAAACATTACTCAAACGAATACACATTAATTTCTGGTCACATTTTTACACTGAAACTACAATTAATCAACATACTTATAATATACATTTTAAACTTTTACGACTAAACTTCGGCTTAGCCTGGTGTTCGGCGGGAATTAACAGTGTTAAGACGTTTCTTATTATTCTTAACATTAGGGCATTTCCCATTTTGACATTTGTCACAAGCCGACACGTAATCATTTATATCTAAGTGACAATATGGCCAGTAAAAATACTGAGTTAATGAGTCTTTCATCTTAGCAACGCCTAAATGAACATTAGTTTGTTCGTGGCAGAGTCTTTTTAATTTCTCTCGATACTTTCGAGGCACAATAAGCAGTTTTCTAGTGGTTCCATCGTTATTTTTTTTCTGGTAAAATAACATCTCGTTTACCACCACGTACTTATTTTCTTCGGGCGTCTTCCTTTTCGCCCTATCAAAAATTACTTTTAATTCTTCATCCTCACTTTGTGCAACTCTAAATTCTTCGGGTGTTTTTTTATTCGCCATATTAAAAAATACTTTTAATTCTTCGTCCTCACTTTGTGCGACTCTAAATTCTTCGGGCGAAGTCTTTAATAAGTCGGGAGTAATCATCTGTTTCTCCTGGAGAGGCAAGATCGTTGCGCTCTCTTCAGCCGTGATTTCTTCTATCGCTTCCGCTCCGGAGATCACTTGGTCTATTTTCGTTATCTCACCTCCCGTGGCTAGTCTTTCTCTTTCTACCTTTCGTTTTTCTGCCCGAGTTTGCACAGCATTTATCACTTGAACTTCTACATCCCTGTTGATTTTCATCTCGTCAAGCAAGGCCGCAGTTTTGTTTCCTAGTAAATAGTGTTTCTGTTCGAAAACTGTATTTCTGACGGCTGCTTTAGTTATAGTATGACCCCATTCGCATTCTAAGTCGATCTCTGCTACAGGTAAACAAATGGGTGAATCCATTAAAGGTGAGCCGATCCAAACATGCTCTCCCGTGTACATATGGGGTTGTACCAAATTATTAGAAACTAAATCAATGCTCGCTCCTGTATCTCTCAGAACGGACGTAGCTTTTCCATTTACGACTCCTTGACTGATATACGGAGTCATCACGCTGCCAGAATCTCCTCCATTGGTTTCTGTTGCCGCAATAATTTCTGGTTTTTTAATCTTAGGGCACTGTGGTCTCAGGTGGTCATAAGAACCACATTCGTAGCAACGGAGCTGTTTTCTTTTCTCAAAAATTCTTTCCTTGTTTTGTCCACTAGAAGCTTCTTTTCCCACATCTTTTTTTTCTTTCTTCTCTTCCTTGAAATTATGGTTATTTTTAAATGGCTTATTAAATTTATCTGTGGACTTTTGATTCTTTGGGAATTCTCTTGTTCGGAAACTGTCTTGCAAGCTTTCATACTTATCTATTTTTTCCGCTAATTCCAAAGGAGTATTAATCTGCATCCACTGCTCCAAAAAATGATCTTTTATATCGGCAGGTACCCGTCTCTTCATCTGTTCCGTTATGTGTAGGTCTCTCAGTTTCTTAAATGTAGTGATTTCTAAATCTGCTATCCATTCATCATAATAGCCACTAAGCTCATGGGCATAATTCCTCCATGACTTGTCTGCGAGTTTAGGATGGCGATAAAACAGTTGTTTTAATTTTTCTGTATTCATCCTAAATCTCTGGAGAATCATCTCTTTTACGTAGTCATAATCTTTTGCCTGTTCTGGCGATTCTCTGGCCATCATGTTGGAAATTTCTGGGGTTAGTACCCCTAACAAATATGGCACCCAATCTTGTTTAGGGACTCCCGCCATCTCTGCTCTTCTCTCAAAATTAATTAGATACAGGCCCATTTCGTCCCGTTTCTCGTCAAATTTCTGCATGGTTTTAAGGAGCTGAATGTTCTGAGTTGCGTCTGCATCTCTGTCCCTCCCATTTCGGGCTCTATTGTCTCCATTAATTCCTAACTCCAGTCTCCTTATTTCGAGAGTAAGTTGGTCTTGACGAATTTTGTCTTCTCTTTCTCTCTCTCTCTCTTCTCGTTTCGCTTCTTCTTGGCGAAGTCTCTCTTCTCGTTTCGCTTCTTCTTGGCGAAGTCTCTCTTCACGTTCCTTTCTATCTTCAATAATACGCTCTAGTGCGAGTCTAGCGTCTTCTTCGACGTAATTTTCGTTTTCTGTAATGATCTTCTTAATTTCGAAAATCTTAAGCGTATCGTCAGCTAGTCCTCCTAACTCTTCTAAAAGTTCTAAAAGGTCCCCTTTTTTACCCTTATTTAAAAAGGACATTTTTCCAAATTTAGGGTTTCTAATTTAGGGTTATTATTAATTATTTATGATAAACAATAAAATTTTCCTCAGCTACTAGCAATACCTTCCGACGGTATGTGTCCTAACCGGAACTAACAAGTTCAAAACTGATCAATTTTATACCGAACTATAATTTTAGCCCTTATGAACACCAAACTAGCACCGCACAATATAAACATTCACAATTTACTCAATACCTATCAAATCAAAATACCGAACTCTTACACAGAATACACATAAACAGAATTCTCAAATTAATCAATGCTCTATATAGATTTCTCACACAGTAATACACAAAAACTAAATTATCACTGTTAATATCAAAGCATAAGAAACTTAAATATATCTGTTACTATTAAAAGAAAAAAAATACTAAATAAACACTGCAAAAAAAATTCACTTTCTTTAAAAATAGAGAAAAACATACAGTATTTGCAATTAACAAAACACAGAAATTGGCTAAACTTATTGCAATTCCTAACAAACAAAATATTGGTTCTTTACTTGAACACTAACTGGTTACTCATTCATATACCATAAAAACACACAGAAATTGGTTTTACTTATCACAATTCCTAAAACAATAGTTCCTACTTAGAACTTCAAATGGTTAACTCATACACCTTTAAAACACAGAAATTGATTTAAATCATCCAAATTTCTAATATAAAATATCAGTTCTTAATACGAACTCTAAATGGCTATTTATACATATACCATCTAAAAAACACAGAAATTGATTTAATTCATCAAAATTTCTAAAATATCAGTTCTTAATACGAACACTAAATGGCTATTTATACATATACCATCTAAAAAACACAGAAATTGATTTAATTCATCAAAATTTCTAAAATATCAGTTCTTAATACGAACACTAAATGGCTACTTATAAATATACCATTTAAAAAAAACAATAAAATAATTTTTTCTTATTGCATTTATACAAAACCATTATTTAGTTTTTAAATCAAAGCCAGAATCTGATAAAAAGAATCGGCCTACCTGTAATCCTTTCGTTCATCACTGATATCCTATCCCACTTCTGACACCATTTAATAACAGTCTGTAAGGACTTTGCCTAAAACTAAGACTGACAGCCTTTAATATTTACAAAATGCTTTATTTGCATCCCGATTAAATATAGGCTTTATACAATAATTACAAAAAGATAAGCACTATCTGAGGCTATTTCGCGGGGTTCAGGACATCATGAGGGGGTTACAGCAGGCTCTCCGTCTCTGGCACACGTCCGACGATGGAGGTTGTTCACACCTGTAAAAAAAAGGGTCATCTGCCCCCATTTACATCAAGGTGGCGAATATATATCCTCGCCCCTCTTTGGGTGGTTCCTTACAAGTTACCGCTCGCCGCTTTGTTCCTTCAAGCGTCTGACCAGCCGACACTAGCCTTTCATCTGGACTCCATTGTCAACTAGGGAATCGTTTCAAAAGAGGTTCCTTTCTTGAAGTGTATCGAAGAGTCACTACGACACGGCTTTGTGTAACTAAACGGAAGGTCACCTTTCGGCACTGATAAAACACCTTAGATGACAAAGACGGGTGTCCCTTGGAATTTACCCGTAGGGACCGTCAAGTCATTACAATATATATATATATATATATATATATATATATATATATATATATATATATATATATATATATATATATATATATATATCTTTATATATATATATATATATTTCTTCTGTCCGTGTGTATGTCACTGAACTCATCCCTAAACGGCTGGGCTGATTTTTATGAAATTTTGTGTGTGGGATTAAGTTGATTCGAGAATGGTTTAAATTAACAATAAGACACCCCTAGCACCCCCTAGGGGGCAGGGGGCAGAGGGCACATGTAAAAAGTAATCGAAAACGAGTGATATCACTGTCAAATCCATAGTTTTCCGCGTCGCTGAGATTAATAGTGACACTCCCGATGTCGTTTAAGTGCAAGTTCAGCCCCCCATTACCATAGGGGGTGAGGGGGGAAGAAGGGAGAATATAAAATCTCCAAAATGACAGAGAGTAGTGTCGAATCCATAGTTTTCGGGGTCGCTGAGAGGAACAGTGGCAATCCCAATGCCGTTTAAGTGAGAGTTCAACACTCCCCCCCCCCATCAACGTTGGGGGGGAGGCGGGAGGGGAGAAGATAAAATGTCCAAAATGACCGAGAGTAGTATCGAATCCATAGTTTTCAGGGTCACTGAGACGAATAGTGACACAACTGATGCCGTTTAAGTGCAAGTTCACCCCCCCCCACCCAATCAGCATTGGGGGAGGAGAGGGGAAGAGGGGAAAATGAAAT